>OZ005743.1:161767864-162054570 GCA_963930735.1 Dioctria linearis
GGTATGATTGAGCGTTTCCATCGTGTAATGAAGGCAGCAATCAAATGTCATTCTACTGAGCGATGGACGGAAGTTTTGCCTACAATTTTGTTGGGTATAAGAACGGCGTATAGAGAAGACATTAAAGGTTCGACAGCAGAACTTGTTTATGGAACAACTTTACGTACACCAGCTGAATTTATGATTGAACCTACCTTTAAACTAAACTCGAGCGCATCAGAATTTTTATTAAATCTTCGCAACAGTATGAGCAAGATTCGACCTGTTCCTTCGACAAACCATAGTTCAAATAAAGTTTTTGTTTATAAGGATCTCTTTACTTGCAGTCATGTTTTTATTCGTGTCGATGCTGTAAAAAGACCACTTCAACACCCATACCAGGGACCATTTGAGGTGATTTCAAGATCTAAAAAAGTTTTCAAAATTCGAATCAAAAACGCAGAGAAAAATATTTCGGTAGATCGTTTGAAACCTGCATATATGTTAAATACCGAAATAGACGCTGATACCAATGTTATTAAGAAAACACACTTACTTTCAGTCCCTACTCCAAGTCCTTGTCCCGTCAAGACTTCAAGATATGGAAGAAGAGTTAAATTTGTTGATTATCGTTTACCCCAAGGGGGGGGGGGGGGGGGAGTAATGTGGCAGCCCTAATTTTTACTTGTTAAAATATCTTTAATTTTTACTTAGTTTTTTATTACATCAAA
This sequence comes from Dioctria linearis, assembly GCA_963930735.1. Taxonomy (NCBI): domain Eukaryota; kingdom Metazoa; phylum Arthropoda; class Insecta; order Diptera; family Asilidae; genus Dioctria; species Dioctria linearis. Next base: position 161,768,575 of record OZ005743.1, read on the forward strand.
ATTATTATGATCACGTAGGGATTTGATTTTTTTTATGGAAAAAACAAAATATATGAAAGAAGTTACTTTTGCGATTTTGTGACTACGACATCTTCTAAATTTATTAATAAATATCTTAACATTATAATATAATAAATTGTAGTTCTTATTTATGAATGCTACACATACATGAAAAAGTTCTTAGGGCCGGTTTTCTGAGGTTTTTGGTTAAAAAAAAAAAAACGCAACATCTTTTTCAAAAATTTAAGCCTGGTAGCATTTGAACTGAGGTGTTTCTCATATTTTGCCGATGATTCCAAATCAAATTCTTGCAAATTTATTCAGCCTTAAACTCGCAGACTATCTTACCTACTAAATAACCTATCTTTTTCCTTATTTTAACTTTTTTAATTTGTATAAAGGTGGAAAAAACCTTATTTATTATATTTATAGATACGGTTTATAACATTTTACAGCGTGTGTGATACTTTTAAAGAAAAAAAAAACAAACAAAAGTGATTTGTTTATTTTTTATTTCTAATTCGTGCTAACAAAAAAAAATATTACATATATGAAAGTTCAACTCAGCGCTTTCTCTATCATTGTCCGGACATAATACGTACCTACGGTTAAGAGTACGTAACGAACCACAACATTTATCCTTACTTACACCATCAGATCATGTCCAATCTCAGCTAGAAATTCCAACCACAATTCTCATTTAAATCTTCTCTAGTAAATTTCTTGGCAGTCATCACTCAAAGTGTCACCACCACTTAATCCGTACTACTACTATTTGTGATAATTTTTAAGTGGTGGGACTCTTCCTTATTTCAGGGATGTGTATACTCAGTACATACATTATAGCTCCCATTTGATCCTTCATTCACTGGTCTTCCGAAGTGTTTTCATATTTTATACTTGTTCCAGTGCTTTTATAATGTTGAATTTGTTGACGCCTGCATGCCAAGTATAAGCATAAATAATGATGACATCACATATACATACATACATACATACGTAATTTACTGTTTCAGACCATGACCACTATCTGAGGCTGGAGTAATTATTCCAAATGTTTTCTCAAGAGGAAAATCATGAAAAAGGGTACTTTTCTGCAAACATGAAAATTTCGATTTCCTTTTATTTTTTTAATCTGAGGAAAATTTTTTGACATGAGTAGTGTGGTATCTCTATCCAATTCACTGCAGTTAATTCAGTTTCCTGGGATGAGTACTAACTTGTGTGCAAAAATAAGTACTTTAGTAATCAGCAAATATGTGAAGTACTAATTAGCATATTTTGGTACAAATTGCAATCGGCTTAATGAAGAAAATGAATGTCGACGTAAGTAGAAAGAAATGTAAGCTATAAAAAATATTAAGCTCTGAATCGGAGGGAATGTTACTCTGACTTATTTATTTTATTATAATTATCCACAGCTTCACAACTTGGATCCGGATTCACTAACTCTGAGAGTTTCGGAGTTTGGGAGATGAGAATTTTCGTTTTCCCCGGTTAAAACTCCCTAACTATCCATTCGAGATTCTCTAACATACTTGAGGAGTTAAAGAAAACGTGAGAAGTATCGAAATATTGAAAGACGGATAACTCTGTGTAGGAGAGTCGTAGAGCATTGCTGTTTTTTCCTACGGACTTAGAGTCTAGAGTACAAAAATTCAGGTGAACAATTTCTAGGGAGGCGCTTTTGGGGATGGAAGTTCGTAAATTTGATTTAGAATCATTAAAAATAAAAATTCTTAAAATTCTTCTTTCTCCATCATTGACTGATTCTAACAAGTGTAGGTTCGATTCCCGTCCGCGGGAAAAATAAATAAAATTGAATTTACAATTTATTGGTGCGCTTTCATCGTTACTGGTTAATGCCAGCTGAAGGCAAACGTGGCTTAGTAGGCTAGTTACAAATTTGATAAATGAAATCATTTGTCTCGTTAGCTCAGTGGTAAGAGCAGTCGCCCGGCAAGCGGAAGGTCCCAGTTTCAAATCCCGGATGAGGCGGTTGTTTTTTCTTCTTGTATTTATATATTTGATTTAGAATCATTAATAATAAAAATTCTTAAAATTCTTCTTTCTCGACTATTCAAGCCATTAAGATTCAATTTTGTTTTTTTATTAAAATTTTATTGATCACGAAGAAAACTATATTTTCTGTTCCTTTCTCTAATTTTCATAAAGAATAAATGTTTGGTACTATAATTGTTGGGTTTTGATACTGCTGACCGAAACTGCACCATAGCGCACTTGTACCCCTTATCGTGAATGAAAGTACCCCTTTCGATGGGCACATTCATACATTATCCATCTTTTTAAAAAACAATTATAGTCAAAACTGAGATCCCAAGTAACATTTCCCCTCTTTTTCAGGTCGAATTTACGTCTATTCGATGTAAATTAGGGCAGCGATTAATTGTGGTTAAGTTAAGAGAACCTAATATTTACGTCCGATTTACGTAAGTGCAGAATACGAGGACGTCGTATCGACGTAAATATTAGGGAAATTAGGGAATATTTCCCTATAGGACTCATTTCCTTGATTTGGTAAATTTAACGTAAATTTCACGTCGAATTTACGTAAATTTTCCTTGATCTCGACCAATTTTCTATCTAGTTTAACTCATGTTAAGGTGTGTGTTAATATAGAAGGAAATACATTTTATAAGAATTGTATGTGTATATTTGCCCTAGTAGGTACCTAATGTAAATATTATGAATAAGGCACATAACTCCAAATTGAAAGATTATGAAAAGTATTGCTTTAACAAAGTATATAGAAATGAGGGCCTTATTCAAATTTAATTCTCGCAGCTCCTAAGAGTTCAATTTAAAACGAGAAAAATATGGAAATAATTTTTCGAAAAACACTAACGCGCATTAAAAATATTGTAATAATAATTTTAAATTTTTTTAAATTATTCTTTGGTTTCCGATTTAGAGCATTGAAATTAATTTATATTTCCTTTAATCGTTCTGAAATTAAGAAAAATTCATTTATTTGGGTGTTTTCTTCAGTAACTATGGAAAAAATTAAATTAAGGTATTATGCAAATTTTCTGTTCATTCCTTTAATATATGGCAGCCATGTTTTGTTAAATAAATATGGTGCATATTACATTTCTCGACCTGAAAGTTATTTTGACTTGCAAATTTTTCCTTATACGACGAATTTCCTGGATGGCTAGACGAAATAACCAAATTTTTCGACTTTGAGGACAAAAATCCTTGTTTAAGTAATTTTGTGTTTAAAGGTTTTGATAATTTTTTTCTATAAATAAATTTCAACTTAAAATAAGTCCTAAATTATGGAATTTCGCCTTAAATAGGTAGAAGAGGTTTGACAATTGAAAGAATTGATTTATTTACATCTTAAAAATAGTAAACCATGTGATTAGTATCATCATTTGGATACAAGATTTTATAAAAAGCGGATGAATGCAAACGCAGTTGAATATGCGTATATTCCGCATGGTTGGGAAGCAAATAATTAAGTGTAGCTATTGGCCCAAGTCAAGTGTAGCATCTTTAAGAAAAGATGCAAATGGTATTCCAGAGCCTGACTGATTCCGCTATAAATGTGTCGTAAATAGGAGCAACATTTGTAATCTGGATGAAATGATTCAATGGGAGGAGCAGTTCAATAATTCCAGTAATAATGAAGCCAAACAAAAGTAAATGAATTATAATTTTTGGTTCTAATATTGCGTAATTTCAACTTTTAGGGATTTCGCCAAACGTAGCCATTTAGTCCAATTTACCTTGAAGTTAACTATTTTGGGAGTTCGGACTTTGAGGGCGAACACAATCGAATAGGGAATTATTTAGGGAATATTTACGTTATCGTGCCTTGAACTTGGGAATAGATCTAACTACAAAGTCCATACATTTCCTTAAAGTTGACCTCAAAGTTAAGTAAAATTTAGGTAAAAAGTAAGGAAATTTTCCTGATATTTAGAAAAAATTTCCTTATTTATATCCTTATTTTTCCTAATTCCTACGAGGTAAATTAAAAAGGAATTATTACGTAATTTTTCCCTAATAACTAATTACAAAGTCCAGATTGAGGACCTAATTTAAGGAATTATTAAGTAAAATTTCCTTCCTAATTAACCTTAAATGAGAGTGGCCTTTGAGGTTGAATTCTTAAGTCTAATTTACGTAATTTTAACCAAAATATGTCGATTGGCCCTCAAAGTTAGGAAATTCAACCTCCAATGTTACTTGGGTAAAGTTTTAACAAATTATTCTGGTGATATATTGAAGCTAATTAAATTTACTACTCCTTATATTAAAATAAAACTATTTCTATTTCTCATAACTTAGCATGGAAAAAAAACAAAAACTGTACGAAATGTCCCGATCTTCCCACATTGGATGAAATAGGTCACATTAAAGAGAAGAGTCTAAAGTTTACAGTTTTTATAAAACACAGTTATGTTAACGACCTTTTTCCAAAAATAATAGAGGTTAAACTAAAACAAAGGTAAGGAAATCGAAAATTTTTAGTTTAGACAACCATAATTCTTGATGAAGGAGGGGTGTGGTGCTGATTGAGCAGTCGTTGGAAAGACCATGAAGTTTTGCATACAATAAGCTCTTAACTGTGACCATACGCCCTGTAGTTTTTAAGATAGAGGGTGTTTTGTGAAAAACTAGCTTTTGTTCTTAATCACCCTGTAACTCCTAAACGGTAGATAGAGCCCCTGCCATACAATTTTTGGTTCGTCTAGGTGAGTACTACCACCTCCCACCCTATTGACCTTCTAGTGGGAAACACCCTGTATGTAAAAACTGCAAGTAAACCAAAAACAATCACAGAACTCACGTATTACTTCTGTCAAATCTAATTTCCTACTCACACCCCATTGGGGAGATCTAAGGCAATATTATGCAGCTAACTTCACAATTACATGGCCAAATTAGCAGACTTTACAGTATACTTAACAAGAGATTCATATTCCATGAATACGACAATAAAACCAATTACAGTTTCAATTAAAGATAAAGGTAATATGAAAGGTAACTTTTACTGAATTCAATTGATATAAATAAAAAAAAAAAATCCAGAAAACTTTAGAAGAACTTGACAAATGCTGATTCCCTGCACAGCAACCATTCAACTTGAAGTCAGTGGATGAAATTGAACAAATTCAAACTTCAAAACTTTTACTAAAAAAAACTTTTTCCAAACTCTTTGCATCTGATAAAAACTTATTTAAAAGGAAAGACGTGAAATTACAAAATTTCTTTGGTAAGCCCTATACACAGGCCACAGGCACTGTAAATCCTTGAAAATCACAGTGTAAACATGCCATTCTCTAATCATATCCTTTTATAATGAGGTGAAAGGATATAGTGGAACTGTTTCAATGCAAAGAATGTGGGTCACTTTCGTAATAGTTATGAAGAATGGACTCATATGTGCAGTGCTACATAGTTTCGCTTTACAAAAACTGCATTTGGGGGAAATGAGTTTTTCAAGTGGAACATGAACTTTTCTACTATACATTCTCGTTTTAGCTTAGGCAGCTAATTTCTGTGCTCTTAGATAGACAAAATTAAGAAGGAAAAGCTTTATATGATGAGCCCTAAAATGTCTATATTACAGTAATAAATGAGAAAGTAGAACAGTTTAGTTTTGTTGCTATAATTGGAAATGTTTTTTTTTTGCCTTTATGGGTTATATGAAAAGTTTTTGACTTGACATTTATTTATGGTCACTCTGGATCTTGAAGATTCTTGCTAAAAAGTATTAAATTGCTGTAGGTACCTAAACCTGGGCGAAGATTCGTATTGGAAAGATATCCATCTGCCTTTAAAAAAAAATGAAATATAATAACTCTCCTTGTGATTGGTTTTGATAATTTATGTGCTATAAAGTTCCAGGAGCGAGTTACTCTGTGCAAAATTTTTATTGATGAATTAACATCTGATCTGATAAAGTTCCAGCTGATTTTAAGTTTTTGATCAGGTTACTTGGATGACAGATTTTCAATATTATTTTCAGGAAAACACCGATTTGGTTTATTTCATTTACTCGACGTTTCGGGTCCAAGTGGGGCCCTCATCAGGGGCTCTTTATAAAATTGCACATAAGTTCAAGTTTTTAAATGCGAAAAGTTGTCATCAGTTATGTTGCATTGGATATTATATTGTACTTTAGCTGTAATTAGACTGGGAAGGGATATTATCTTTATAGGACAATGATTTTTGCAGATATTAAATGCACATCAATTTTACCAATGATGTGTTCAATGGAACCCCTAAACGCTTCGCTATACGCTTTAATGGATGAAACAAAAAATTCATGCAGGTCGATTTTCAAAATGTTGTTGAGGAATCTGTAAACTTTTGATCTAACATTGATTTCATTCTCGTCTTATATCTGGAGATACGTCATCATCCCAATTTATAGTCCTATTCCCATAACCCAAGTTTTAAATAAAAGTTTTAGCTAGCAAGCAATTCGAATAGTTTTCCAATTTCGTCTATCCTCGGCTGATGTTGTCGATTTTTGCTCTATACCAAAAAGTGTCAATCTAAGGTCTCCAAAGCACTGATAGAGGTAGTATGAGCTTAAAATATCGAGGCATTATTCGAAGCTTATTTTCTTAACTCGAAAACTCCTGAATGTATAAGGTTTTCCATTAAGTGGTGCAATTTTAAAACTTTAAAAAAATAAAAAATGGAAATTTTTTATTTTATTATGAAAGATATACTTTGCAGATAAACGTGGCAAACAAAAACGAATAAATGCCCTCCTCGACTGTATTTAAAAATTTATAATATTTCATCAAAATCCTGCATAACATTGTAACAAAATTGTGGTTCTAGTTCTTCGATGAGAATATTGTTTTTAAGTACTGTACATAATTGTTTATAGTGCATCAACATAAAATCTGATCATCAACATGAGACAAAGTGTTAAGTCGCAGAATCCCAGCCATGTCATCGGTTCCATTTTACATCAAATACTCCCCAATTACTATCCCTGTCCAAAAACGACTCCAAACTGTCACTTTTTGTGGATGAAGGAACTACTCAACAATTATCCTTGTATTTCCGGGCCCCCAAATGCGGCAGATCTATTTATTTATATATCATGGCATATGAAAATAAACATCATAATGAGTAATCACTAAGGATAATTTTTTTTAAAAAAGTGGGCTCATCTTCCTGCATTTCTAACACCCAATTTACAAAATTCGGAGTAGTGTGAGGTTCTCAGGCTTATGTCAACTGAACTCTGTAGACCTTTGGGCTAAGATCCCTATATAGAATAATGTTACTAAGGGCTTATTTTTGACATATATAATTGGGTATATCGCAAATAAGCCTACAAGCTATAGAAACTTCTTGAAACAAACAAATCCGTATCCTTCATAACACTTCCCACCATACAGATGCAATATTTCATCAGAAATTTGCCTAAGACGCTCGAATTTATTGAAAATTTTCACAATTTTTGAATAAGAGGGTGCTTCATGATAAATGAAAAATGTTAATAATGAAAAGACAAGTACCGAGGCACTGTCAGTTTCTGGCATAAAGCCGAAGATCAAAAAAATCCACGAGGAAATTTTTTGAGAATGTGTACAGTGTGTGTAGTGAGTTTCGATACGCAGTACCTGGGCGAACTCATCAGGATCCTTATGAGAGTAACAGGGTGATCTCATCTGGATCACGATGAGATCGACCCTGTTACGGCTGATCGAAACACATTACACACAGTGGAACTACAGTAAGTTATTAATAAAGGTAGAGAATAATGAAAATATAAAAATGCAAATTACATAAAAGGACAGATTAAACAACGCAATTAAAAGCGAAATTTTAGCTATAAATATGTAAACTATGAGAAGCAAGCACAAAAAGTAAAAAACGTAAAAGTAGTAAGTAATAATTAAATAAGAAGAAAAAGAAGAAGGAAACATCACCGGAAAAAACAACAACAAGAATACCAAATGAAAGCTAAAGCACCAGAAGGTAAGCGGTAAGCTACAGCCGAAGAGAAAATAGTAAAAATTTTATAACAGATTTAACAGAGATAAGAGTAGGTATACAATTGAGGAAACATAAACATCATAAAATTTGTTCATATTAATCTTGCCCCGTTGGTAAATAATTAAATAAAAGAACTTTAAATTTTTTGAAATTGCCCGCAACGCCCGCCCGACTAATCTCGACAGGAATCTGATTATATACCCTCACACCGCCGACGAAGAATGAACGACTCGTGAGCAAATAAGAGAAACGTGACAAAATAAGGTTCCCATGCGCAGTTTTTCATGCAAATATTGAGGTTGGCGGAAGAAAAACAGTTTATTAATAAACACACAAATCCTGTATTGAAAATGAGCATCCAAGCTAATTCCCAAAATTCTTCTCGAATATGGCGAAATATGGTCATTTCTCCTAAGAAGAAAAACGTATCGAGCACAGGCATTAAAAGCCACATTAAGCTTGCGCTTACTATTGGAATTCAGGCCGGCATACATGACGTCGCTGAAGTTTATAATAGGAACCATCAATGCCCTGATAAGTTTCATACGGGTTGATGGGGGAATAAAATGAGCAGGCACCCAGAGTCTTCTCAGTCCGCCACAAATCTTCCCTGTCAACATTTTAACATGATCGGACCAATCAAGGACCCTATTAATTACAACTCCAAGATTTTTAACTTGAGACTCATAAGGAATAATGGAATCGCCAATCTCAGTACGGGGAAAACAGGAGGTATCAAGATTTTCCTTATAAATAACAATACAATTACACTTTTGCGGGTTCAGTTTAAGCTGATTATCATATGAAGATGACAATGATTTATGGACTCATAGATGACATTAATAAACATGGAGAACAGAATGGCGCCATTCAATGAACCTTGAGGAACCCCCGCCAAAACTGGAAGAAACGAAGAAGACTGGCCATCTACTTCCACTTGCTGGAATCTATCCGTTAAGTAACTTGCGAAAAACTTCATCGTAGCTTCTGAAAAACCGAAGTTACGAAGTTTATTCACAGGAAGTTGGTGATTGATGGAATCAGAAGCCTTGGAAAAATCCATAAGAGTCAGTACAGTCAGACAGTCCCTATGAATTCCCTCCCGTATGTCATCAGTTATCTTTAAAATAGCGGTGGTAGTACTATGACCATTCCGGAACCCGGACTGCCATTTGCATAGTAATTCGTTCTCCTCCAAGTATGGTCTAATCTGCATGGTCACGAGCTTTTCCAGAATTTTAGACAGAAAAGATGTGATGCTAATTGGCCGAAAATCATCAACAGAGAGCGCCTTGGCATTCTTAGCGATTGGGACAACACTTGCGATCTTCCAGATCTCGGGAAAGTATGATGAAGTTATACAAGAATTAAAAATATGGGTCAGCTCCTGAATAACGAGAGGTAGTATCATTTTTAAGAAACGTGGACAGATCCCATCCAACCCTGTAGCATTCGACTTAATTGAAAAGTTGCGTTAATAACGTGAGTTACACATACATTAGAAAGGGAGAAGCTAGATGTTGTTAATGCATTTGGTATTTCAATACTTTGAAACAAAGTAGATGTAAAATTAGCATTTGAAGTAAAAGCTGTGTTGAAACCCGTCGGGGCTGATATTCGAGAAGTTTTTGGTCTGAGTTTTTGTAGCTCCTATACTTTTAAGGTTGGACCAAAGTATTTTAGGAGGTAGATCAATATTTAATTTACGCGAAAAATAAGCTTTTTTTGCTTTTCTTATCTTTTTCGTCACAATCCTTTTCACCACTACATATCTATGAAAATTTTGCTGATCGCCAGTTATTCTCTTCTTTCTATAAAGAAAGTCACGTTCTGTAATTAGAGTTTGTAATTCAGCATTAAACCACGGTGAGTGTTCTCCGACCCTTCTGGTTTTTAATGGAACATATTTTTCGAAAAAGTAGCGATAATGATTATTAAAGTGTTCTACCTGGTTATCCGGGTTAGTTATGAAGAACACGTTATTCCATGTCATGGTTAGACACTCATTCGAGAGTTGGTAAGTATTTATTCCATTATAGTCCCGATAAAATTTACGAGAAATATTATTAGCTGATAAAAATTAAATCATGATCGGATAAGCTATGGAGTGACATTTGGTTCTTAAATAGAGTCAGATCATTCCGTGAGGCAATGAAAACGTCAAGCAGTGTTGGCTGTGAAGAAGAAAAGTGGGTTGGAGTATCATTCAAAACATTTAAATCACATAAGGATAGAAAATCCCTAAATCTGCAAATCCTAAACATGCCAACTCAGTTTGTATCATCAAAGATTTCAACATCAGAGATACTTTAACCCAATAAATAATTTGAATTGAATTGAATTGAATTTTCAACTGACTTAAGTATAAAAACAAAACCTTCATCCTCAACATCCACATAACATTTATATCAATGTGCTCTGCATAAAATAAACCTGTCAAATGCACAAAAATAATAATATGCTGAAGAAAATAATTTATTCCTACTAACTATGATCTGCTTCTAATCCAAAAAGGACGAGTGCGAAAATTTAAAATTTAAATTCACAAAATATTGAAAGCAAAAAAGGTTTCCGACATTTTTAAGTGTTTTTTTTTCTTTCTTTTTTTTTACATATTAATTACAACATCACCGTCGGACTAGTTTTAGTGGTTCCGGGAGTGGTACCTAGTAAAGAACTTGTTCACCCGAAGTGTCGTCTTAAGTACATACATATTTCTTTCAGGGGGTTCATTTGTCTGTTTGTCTGTCTACTAAACGCATCATCACTCCTACCTATCTGCCTGTGTGGCTGTGTATCGGAGGAGTCAAGGGACGACCTTGTTAACAAAGTCACATCATTAATGCAGCAAAACGCGAATAGGTATCCCATCCATCTCATTTCATCAACTCCCCATATATAAACGCCCCCTCTGTAGAACCGCAAGACAAAATAGAAACTCCTTTCGTCGTCGTCGTCGTCAGGAAACAGATTTGTTGTAACCATCCGGCGGCATCCCTCTGCTGCCTGAGTAGTGAGTAATAACACTTCAGACTTTGTCTTGTTCTAATACTAATTGTTAAGGCATGCGCAGTAAATGATGCCTTACCCCTGGAGTGAAAGCGAAACTCTCCTCTCAATCTATTACGAAAAATGCCAATCACCCCCTTTTGACTTGTGCCGGGTATTAATTCTAAATCGCCCGCACATTTAGTTTGAATTCTGCATCACGCGATTGTGGTACACTTCGACCGGGACTTCTGGGTTTATACCTACCTATGTAGTCAGTCAGTCAGTATAGTTACAGCTGTGTTTAAAGGTATACATAACGGATAACGGATCCGAAACGACGACCCTTTAGTGATTTGGACCCTCAGTGATTTAAGGATAATGAACTGAGCTCGACATCAGCGGGAAATCTGAATTTTAATGGAAAATTTAATTAGTGACGTTTCTTTTTTCTCCAAGGATGCCGAAATAATCTGTGCGCGTTTCGAGTGAATTATACGTTAAAAATACCCTCGATGGGTATATAATGAGCACGCGATTCATGAAAATTTCCCTAACCCTACCCGACCACCCCCCAGTTTCATTGCCAGGAAGAAGAAGTGTTATAAATAAGGAAGTGCTTGAGGTTTAAGGAAAACGAAACGGTACCGTGAAAGTGGTGAAGTATAAGTTCCTTGCCTTTGAAGACATTTCAATTTGTAGAACAAAAATAATTTTCACTAGTTTGCGGTGTCCAATTTGCTTGGTTTTTTTGTATTCGGGGGTCCGTGAAGAAATGGAATCGTAACGTAAAATGCCGTTTCAAATTTCATAAATGAACACACCACGTACATATGTACATTGCGCTGTTATATGTATATCCCCTAAGTGAACGGAACGTGCGAGTGCGGTGCACTTGTCAAGGAATTTTAACGTTTTATTGTAATTAATACTCATCGCAACTCTGCATATGAACATAGGCGGCTGTGAACCAGAACGGCTTCTCCGGATCAAATTACACCTGACGAGAGTGCCCCGCTGATAGACAAACACACACAAAAAGAATTACCAGCAGTGAATCCATAGCCCGTGTAAATTAAATCGCTTTTCCAGTGCTTATTTTAATCATTGGCCGTGGCACCTATCTATACGTTGTAAAAGTGCGGGAATCACGCTCAGGTGTTGTAGGTAGGTATATACAACAAAAAGTGCAAGAGTCGAGAGTGCAGTGTACTGTTTGTCGTGAGATTAACAAGGATAATACCCGAAATGGGTTGCGAGTGAAATTTGTGAAATGTAAACTTGTGTGTGAAAGATTTTCGGCATTTGAAAATTAGCCAAAACTAAAATATTTCTGTGTGTCTAGTCAAATTTCGTCCGGCTCGCTCCAGTCCTTGAAGTGTGGATTAACAAACTTTTGTATATAGTTAGGTACCTACGTGTTTCTTCTCACATATGTGAAGCAGATTAAAATGGATTAACTACTAAGTATATAGAGAGAGAAACAGAATTGGCAAAGTAAGTTATAATGGCTTTTACAGTTATTTACATATCTAGATTCGGCATGGAATTCTTACAACAATATGTTTATGGAATTGGTGTACAAATATAATTTAATCCGATTTGTGGGTTTAAGTTTCAAAAGTTTCTTGAATTATGGGGGTTATCTAATTATATCCAGATGTTTTATTAGTTGTGTTTTGTGTAAACGTTTATAAGGACAAGGATATAACAAAAGTTTCCATAGAATATCTTATTTTATCCGTTGCGGTTACAATAACGGTTACAAAATTGAAAGTGTTATTTTGAAAATAAGATAAAGTCTTCATAGGGTTGCAATATATATGTGTAGGTATGTACCTCCATATAAATTTCTATTTTTAACGCCAAATGTAAAATTTTTGAATTGCGTGTTAACAAAATGTTGTCATAATTTTCAAAAGAAAAAAGGTTTGTGGTGCCAAATATAAAAAATAAACATTTATTAACCAAAACTAAATAAAATTCTTTAAAAATAAAGTGGAGTAAGGTTTTAATTCTTAACCATTATTAACAATAGGCGCAATTTTTTTTTAAGGCGGTCAATAAAATAAACGTGTGTATACCGTAGAGCAGGGTTACTTTCACGGCTTTATCTTATATCTTTCCATGATTTAGTAACGTTTTTTCTTCTAAACTGAAGTGAATTGCTTGAAGTTATGTAGGTACCTACTATCGAGCAAAGAAATCTGTTTTAGTCAGATTTGGATCGTATTTAACCCTTAACCCGCCCGCCTTGATAAAAGACTCATTGTTGTCAAGCGTTGCCATCTTTTAAATATTGGAAAGTCGTACGTACACAACATTTTGACCGTACAGGTAGCATTTTGGTCGTACAATCCTAACAATAAATTTAATACTTACAATTACGCAGAGATTAATCAGTACACTTACTTTAAAAGTAACAGTTGAGCATTTAATTATTTCTCAATTAAAATAAATCAAACAACAACAACAACAAGTAATAAAAATAAAAGTTTCTGCTCATAACTTTGTAATTTTCAGATTTTGTATGAATTCTAAATACAATTTTCTGCACATACTGATAATTTTTTGAAGAAATGGCCTACATATGAAGCTAAACGTTTTAACGTTTTTTAAAGAATCGGGAGCACACATACATGAATGCAAAATATAATTATCACTTTATTAAAGTACATGAGCTATAGTTGCAAGGATTTTTTTTTATTTAATAAAGTGGAATAAAAGTACTTCGGTCTTCTTTGTTTTAATGAAATTATTACCAGCGACTGCAACTGGAAAGAAAAGTGACTCGCGAAGTTCTTTCAAGAAAACTTAAAAAAAATTTATTTATTTTAATTTTATTTTTTATTTAATTAATGGCCTGTTTTTTTAAAAAAACGTTCAGTGCATTTTATGTTATTCGTTTAATTAGCTTATTAAAACTAAGGCCTTACAAGAAACCGAAAATAAACGAAAATATATTCTCTTTTAACAGTTTCAAAATATAACTAACAAAAACTTTCATGCAAAAACGGATACCATAATAAAAAATATTTAACAAAACCTGATGTGTCTTTAATTATTAATTTTGCATTTTAATGTGTTTATATTTAATAACTATTAACTGTACGACAAACGTATTGAACAGTGCAGCTTTATTTCAAAACTTAAGGGCAGTATAAAACTAAACCCTACCAGAAAATTTAATAGTCGTTACTCTAAACCTTCAAGAGTTTTGTAATAAACCTTTTTTCCGATTCTATGTTTATACCCTAGATGAAATCTATAGGGTATACTAAGTTTGTCATTCCGTTTGTAACGCACAGAAATAATTATGGTAGAGCAAAATGGATTGGACACCCGCGCATAAAATTAAAAGTTATTTTGATTTTTGCATGTCCGTCTGTCCGTCCGTCCGTCCGTCTGTCCATGCGCACGATAACTCGAGAACGCGTTTACTTAGAAAGCTGAAATTTTGTACACGGACATTAAAAAAAAAGTAAAATTAAGTTCGAAAATGAGGCAAATCGGGCAACTCCTTCGTGGGGTTGCCATACAAAAATTTCGTTTTCCACTATATATTTGGACACTACCTGAGAACATGTCGACATAGAGAGCTGAAATTTCGTACATTGTGTTTTCATAGTAATAGCAAATAAATTTTCAAAAATGGACTAAATCGGGCAACTCATTCTTGGTGTTGCCATATAAAAAATTTGGTTTTTTACATATACTTTGAAAACGATCAGTCCTAGACATTTGTATTGTACTAAAAACTTCTTCAGAATAAGAAATCCTATAAAATTGGTTATAATCATTTTTTCTCACCGACGAGCCGTTCTAGAAATATATGCGAGAAAGCAATGCAAAAATCAAAATTGCTCAAATGGGTGACCATAGGAAATTTCATACGGGCATTCATCTAGCTAGGGTATCATAAGAATTGGTTTTACACCAATTCTAGCTTTTTCACTTGTTTTATCAACTGTAGTTTCAATTGAATACATACTTTTATTACATCGACCAAGCATTTCTTTAATCGGTGAGAAGTGGACACAACTTCCTGCTTCTCGGACACATTGCTTGGATAAAAGTACTTGAGCTACACTATGAGTATTCAACCTGTTTCTTAGCTTGGTCTTTATTAAACTAACAGCATTAAATATCCTTCCACATTCCGCGTTCGAATGATGCAAAGACAATAATATTTAAAACAAATCTGGATAAATTAGGTAAAATAGCAACACCATCATCATTTTTTTAATTAAGTAGCTTATGCCAAAAAATGTCTGCTTGGCTTTCATTAGAAATGCGTTCGGGTAATTTACTTAAGAAGATATTTCTCCATTCATCGTCTAAACTTTGAATTGGTATTGATCTTAAGCAGCGTGGAAGTAATTGGTTTAGTTTAATAAGAGAAGGAACATTGGTATGAGTTTACAAAAGTATAATGTAAATTTAGGATTGAGGTAATTCAGGTTAATCATAACTCCGTTTGAGAAGTTTCTTATTTCCAAACAAGATGCGTGCAAAAAATTGCGGCATCTGTTTTTGAAATTAAAAATCATATCATTTAATTGTTTCTGATTCATATGAGTTTCACACTGTGGCTTTTTTATAATATCCTGGATTTCAGTCAAAGCTTTTGATGCTAAATATATCTGATTGTCATTTAATTTAAGTTGAGTTCAATGGGTCTGTATATTCTGTTCTTTGTATGTATTCGATACTTAAGAATGATCTTAATTTGGCTTCGTACAAGGTGCACGTGCGGCCATGAGTACTTGTGATCACACAAGTGGGGCGGATTGGCGGTCGGGCCTACCGGGAAAATTCCCGGTGAGCCGTGCTTCCAGTGGGCCGATTTCAAATAATTTATAGCTTCTATATGATTATTCTCTTAAATAATTTATTTTTTTATTTTTTATCTTAAAATTTTAATTTAGAATTAAAAAAAATATATTATTTTGCGCGAGAAAAACTTACTATTTCGATTTATATACAGAATTTCTAAATAGAAATATTGACCTTGAAATTGTAAATTATTCTCACGGAAAATATTTCAATTTTATGAATAAAAAAAAAAATCCACAATTTTTTTTAAACTTAACAGTTTTTAAAATTATAAAATATATAGTTACCATTGACATATAGTTACCAAAGAAACTTAAAAATTTACTATTTTGAGGAATTAATATTTTTGCAAGTTAGTTATGATATAACGTCTTCAAAGGGACAACATATTAATTTGCTGTGTTAGTTTTAATTTAGTTTATACCGTTACAATATGAATCGCGATAGTATAAAAAAACGTAAAGGTGGTGCCGAGAAGCTGCGCGATAAGAAGAACAAATATATGAAAACTAGTGCAGAAAAATGTAGAAAATTAACAGATATATTCAATACCACTTCAGTTAATTCAACAAATGATAACATTCTCGGTCCTAGTACTCCCTACGTCGAAGAAATATCGACAGCAATTCCAGAATCAACAGATACAATTATTTTGTATACTGAGGAAGCTAATAAAACCACAGACAATGAAAAGTCTAATACAATTCTAGAAATCAATCCGGAAATTATAGATGTCGAACAACAAACAGTTATTGCCACTTCTAGTTGTGAAAGTGATAATATTGAGGTAAGCTCTAAATTCAATTACTTTGCTCGTCCAGCTAAAAATGAGATTAAGACATTCTTTGGGTATCATCCAAAACAAGATATAGATGATCCGGTTTTAAAAAAAACCATAAATCGTAAAGATGGCGTAAATCGTAAGTGGTTGACTTATAGCACCGATAAAAACCTAATATTTTGTTCAGTTTGTCTGGCTTTTGCAAATAGTTTTGAGTCTAATGCATTAATTAAAGGATTGTCAGACAGGAGACATATTCATATAAGACTCGAAGAGCATGAACAAAGTGCAATGCATAGGAATTGTGCAGAAGCTTATTTTTTAAACACTAATGACGCAGATGTAAGAAATTTATTATTTTGTAACCAAATGTCTTTACAAAGGTCGCAGGTGCGCAAAAGACGCGACGTATTACAACGAATAATTGATGTTATAAAACTAATAGGCAAACGTGGACTTAGTTACAGGGGAAAGAACTCTGAGGCTGCGCATTATTTAGAAGATATTTCTATAGATCATGGTAATTTTTTAGAATTTATTTTACTCTTGAGCAAGTATGATCTGTGTCTGAGCGAACACATGAAAAATAGTATACAGCAAAGTAAATCGTTACATCTTTCAGGTGGAAGGGGAAGAGGATCATTAGTAACTTTTTTTTCGAAAACAACTGTTAATAAAATAATAGAAATAATCCGAGATCTCATCCAGAATAGTATTGCAAATGATATTAAAAGAGCTGGCATGTTTTCAATACAGATAGATACTACTCAAGATATCACATCAAAGGATCAGTGTTCTATCATTGTACGGTATGTGACAAATCGTATTCACGAGAAGCTTTTGACAGTATTATGCTGTGAATCATCTACTGGTGAATATATGTTTCAGTTAGTATCACAAGCTATGAAATCCTGCAAAATTGATATAAAAAACTGCATTAGCAATTCTACTGACGGAGCTGCCAACATGCAAGGCCAGTACAATGGTTTTTCTGCATGGATGACAAAAGAATCTCCAAATCAAATACACGTGTGGTGCTATGCACACATTCTTAATTTGGTACTTTCAGAAGCTACTAGTGTCGTTATTGCAAGTACATCGCTATTGAATTTATTAAATGAAATTGCAGTATTTATACGAGATTCATATCTGCGAATGAATATATGGGAAAATGTTAGTCAGGACGTTCATCATCGCAAAATATCTTTAATTGGTGAAACTCGCTGGTGGGCCAAAGATACAGCTCTAAGAAAAGTTTTTGGTGCGTTATCGAATGGCAATTCCTCTTTATACATTGATCTTGTTGTTACGTTGTCCAGAATTCAGGATAATTCTAGATCAAAGTGTGAGGTACGAATGAAAGCAAAAGCATATATTGAATCCCTACTGAAATATGAAACAATTCTTACAGCTCAAATTTTCCTACGGATATTTGAACTAACCACACCATTGTCAAAATACCTACAAACTAAAGAAATGGATATTTTAAAATCGTATCACATGGTAACTAAAACAGTTGAAGAACTAAAAAAAATCGCTAGGGATTTTGATTCGGTATCGAGAGCTGCGAATATTTTTGTTACTTACGTAAATAATAAATTGCACCAATTAGAAGATTCCGATCTTGAAGTTCAAGCTGTACTACCTGAAAAAAGATTAAGGAAGAAAAAAATTATGGCAGAAGAAACTTCGTAAGATGAAGTTCTTTCTGAGGCAATTAAAGCTTATGAAATACAAGTGCACAACGTCATTCTAGATGTGACCACTGAAAGCATGATTCGACGTTTCGGTTCTAGCAGCACACTGTATGCTGATTTTGCTTGTCTAGATCCCAGGAATTTCTCTGATATACGAAATCGAGGACTTCAAAACTCTGCGCTACTTCAATTAAGTAAACTTTTACGAAGGTTTGATGAACGAGCCACAGAGGAAAATTTATGATCTGAACTTATGAATCTAGCCTTACATTGGGATAAATTAAAAACCTCACCACTAGAAGAGTACGAAATTTCTGTTGGTTCTGCAGAAGAAGAAGATAATGATGGTATAGAAATAGAAGTAATGAATAAATCATGCTCCAGTTGCAAAAATTGTAGCATTTGTTGCTACTTAATTATACAAAAGTATAATTTAATGAGTGATGCTTATAGCATAATTGGGTTAGGTTATAAGTTCTTGCTTACCCTTTCATTCACGCAAGTAGCTTGTGAGAGAAGTTTTTCAACTCTTAAATATATTAAGAATAGACTTAGAAACAGTATTTCTCAGGACCACTTAGCAGCGTTTATGTTGATGTCAACAGAAAAAGAAGTTCTTATGAATTTGGACGCGGATGAAGTTACCGACAAACTCGCAGAAAAGAGCGATCTCTGTCGTAGTCTTCTTCTGTAGTAAGGTAAAGTATAAAACTATTTTAATTTTCACCTTTCAATAACAATTTTCTTTTCAATTTTAGGATCTTCTTTCTGCAGTGGATGTTTACGCTTACCGTATTTTGTATTAATATTAAATCATAACATGATGTTTGAATTATTTTTTTTTTGTATATTTTTATATTTAAATATAATTTCTTTTTCGAATTTTTTCAATGGAAAATATTATCTTGGCATTTTTTGCATTTCAAAATATTTCCTCCACAGTGGGCCGGTTCCTATCAAAATTCCCGGGCCGAATTCTGGTCCCAGTCCGCCGCTGCAAGTGTCCGATTGAAAATGTCCATTTATCGAATTAAATTTGGCAGAATCAAATCCAGAAATAAGTAAAAAAGTTTAATTTGAGGATCGCTCAGATTTCGTAAAACTCTCACAACACTAGCAGTATTTCATTTTGAGAAAATTTCATAACAAAAAAGTCGAAGTGCACTCCATTTTTCTAACAACCGATTGACTACTAGCGTGTAGCGAAAGTCAACGTGTTTGTGATGGGGCTAACAATTTTGTGACACTTTGCTTCAAAAAAATGTTGAAACTGTAAAAATATAGCTTTTCTTTTTGCACTGCTTTTAAAAAAGCATAAATATCATGAGTTAAGTCCTATACCTTCTCGGTAATTTTTTGGCTGCTTCGCTTGCGCATAAATGCAAAGAATGGCATTATGTAGTACGAGATATGTATTCCAGGACAATCCTGCTTAAAACGAGACATAAGAGAGTTATGCTCTCCCATCATGGAATTACACCCATCTGATCCAAAAGCGATTACATTAGATAACGATACATTATGCGATTTAAAAGACTCTAGAACTGATCCATATATTACCTTTGCAGTTGCCTGATCTATATTGTCCAATTTTGTTAACATTACAGATCTTTACTTTGCGATTGTGGTTGCTGCTGTCTATTTAACTGTACTTAATATTATTTCTTCCTCTTTGTTTTTCCTAAATGAATGATTCCACCTATCAGATGTCTAGTGGGCTGAACAATTCCAGACTTTTATTGGATATAATGTGCAAGCAAGCGCAAGGATTAAGGTTTTGCCACATAAATGCCCAGAGTATTTATTCCAAAATCGATTAATTTCGTGATATCTTCAACGGTTCGCTTCTCGATGTAATATGCATTTCAGAAACATGGTTAATGCCTAACCTTGGCTCCGAGTTTGTAAGCCTTCATAAATATAGTATTTTTCGTAATGATCGTATTGGACGTATTGGCGGGGCTGTCGCGATCTTTGTTAAGTCTTCATTACATGCGCGTGTTGTTGCAAAATCTTTAGATGCTTCAGTAGAATACATTTTTATTGAAGTTGTCGTTAATTCTGAGAAGTGTCTAGTGGGTAATGTTTATAAACCGCCTAATGTCACGGATATGAGTTCTTTAGACACCATATTGGCCGATTTGAACCACAATTATGCCCACATATTCATTACTGGTGACTTTAACATTGATTTGTTGCAACTTAACTCTAATACCCGTACCTTTAACGATATGTTGAATACATATTGTCTATCTGTATTTAACTCCATCCCAACACACTTTACGTCAACTTCCGCTACTCTATTGGACCTGCTACTTGTATCCAATTCTGATCACGTACTCTTCTTTAATCAGATTTCAATGCCTTGTTTTTCCAAGCATGATCTAATTTTTGGGATTTATGATTTACGCCCTCAGTCTGATGCTGAACAAATGTTCATGTATCGCGACTTCAATAACGTCAGCTCTCAGAGTTTGCTCGATGAAGCGGAGGGCATGAACTGGAATTTGGTTTTCTCATTGGCATCTGTTGATGATCAACTCCTGCATCTAACGAGCTTAATATTGTATCTTCATGATAAATATGTACATACCATTAAAAAGACGACGTATTCTTAACCCCCAATGTCCTTGGTTTACTTATAGAATTAGAGAACTCATTTTACGGCGTGATATCGCATATCGTAGATGGAAACGTTTCCGTACTCCTCAATGTTGGGAGAATTTTCGGATCCTACGTAATACGGTAAAATAGAAATAACTCGGTCAAAGCTTCAATATCATAATTCTAAATTTAACACTTCTTTGCCTAAAAAACAATTGTGGCGGAATGTTTCGGAAATTGGGGTTGGTAAGTCAAAACATAACATTATAGAAGCTAATGCGAATGACTTAAATCGTGTTTTTACGTCCGATAGTGGGATTCCCAATGAAGGTTCGAATTTTAATATTCTAAGTGACCATACCATTTTTGATGGATTCTCCTTTACTTCGGCTACTGAAATTGAAGTGTTGGTCTTGATGGTTTGCATCGCAGAATAATAAAACTGCTTCCCTGTCTTATACATGTCTTTAATACTATCATTATGAGATCAATTTTTCCAGTGTCATGGAAGTTTTCGAAAGTTTTACCCATTCATAAAAAAACTCTCGGTGTGGCAGAATATCGCTCAATATCTATTCTTCCATTTTGTGCTAAAGCTTTTGAACAAATTTTGCATAAGCAAATTACTAATTACTTAGAGAATAATAATCTGTTATCAAATTTACAGTCAGGTTTCAGATCTAAGCGTAGTTGCATTACTGCACTATTGAAAATAACAGACGACATTAGAATCTCTATAGATAATGATAATTTAACGGTATTAACCCTTTTGGACTTTTCAAAGGCTTTCGATCGAGTCAACCACGCCTTATAGTTCTGCATGTAGATTGCTCTGATCGTACCTGAATGGTCG
The DNA here is from genome assembly GCA_963930735.1 of Dioctria linearis. Classification (NCBI taxonomy): domain Eukaryota; kingdom Metazoa; phylum Arthropoda; class Insecta; order Diptera; family Asilidae; genus Dioctria; species Dioctria linearis. The sequence goes on from OZ005743.1 coordinate 161,790,332, forward strand.
CTTTCAGAGGGTTGTTTGTAATCAAACTACATCTGATTTCATTCCTGTACACAGTGGAGTTCCACAAGGATCCATTCTTGGCCCATTACTTTTTGCCATATTCATAAATGATCTTCCATTAGTTCTGCGAAATTGTAACTATCATCTATATGCAGACGATGTCCAACTATATATTTCTAGACCCCGCGGACTTATTGAAGATGCTGTCTGCCGTATGAATGAAGATCTTGGTCTCTTATCTAAATGGGCTCAAGTTAATGGCCTCCTTTTAAACGCATCCATGAGTAATGCTATTATTATCTATAGAACTGAATTAGATACGTCCTCTTTTCCAAACGTGATGCTTGATCATATCGTCATACCGTTTAAAGATTCTATAAAAAACCTGGTCTTGATATTTAATACGACTTTAAATTGGTCTCATCATGTTAATAATATTGTTGGCAAAGTGTATGGTACTATACGTAAACTGTCTTTATCTGCACCCTTCACACCCCTGCAAACTGGCATCATGCTTGTAAAACACTTATTATTCCTTTGTTATTGTACGGGTGCGAAATATTTTGTAAATTAGACTTTGTTTCATCACGTAAACTCAATGTTGCTTTCAATTCTGCAGTACGTTATGTGTTTTCTTTGCGAAGATATGATCGTATTACAGTGTATTCAAAATCGATTTTGGGATGTACTTTTGACAATTATATTAAATTTCGTATACTAATTTTTTTAAGGAACCTTATGATAAGTAAGGAACCATACTACTTGTACTGTAAACTCATATTCTCCCAATCTAGCAGAACATGTTCATTAATAATGCCACGATTTATTTTTCTCCCGAGTGAGCGCCAATTTTTCGTCTCAGTCCATTAGACTCTGGAATTCTCTTCCATCTGAGCTCAGAAGGATTAGCAGCAATCGCAACTTTCGTATAAATTTGTTAGTGAATTTTTCATAGTTAATGTATATGTAATTAATTTGGTACCGTATTTTTCTCTTCTTTTTTTTACTTTTGCGTAATTTATAATACTATTGGACTTATTTGATTTATTTTATTAACCAATTTTCTTAATTTCTTAATTATAATTTTTGTTATTATTATTTTTGTTTTATAATTTTTTTTTTTATTTATTTGTTTATCTCTAATTTTTCCCCTTTTTTTTCTATACTTTGTTCACCTACACCTTAATATAAGATTTATCTTACAAGTGTAGAGTTTATGAATAAATGCAATTTGAATTTGAATTTGAATTTGAAAACATTGACTAAATCGTAAAAAGAGTTTAGTTTGATATATTTATTCCGCATTTCTTGACGGTAAAATAAAATGCAGCTATAACTATATTTGCTTTTGCAAAATTCTTTACCGGTGTGAAAGTGATTACTCCGCCCCAAGTTGATATTATTACAATTTGCACTTTTGCAGCGATTGTTTTACTCAAACAAAGAAAATAAAGTGATTTAGCACTAGCAGTTAGCAACACAAGTACAACAACAAGTCCAGAAATCAGCATTGTGGTGTCTTTGCCGTGCAGAACGAGAACGAGTGTAACCCCCGAAATATAATACAAGCCATGAAGTCGTCGAAGGTACCGACACATTAAATTAAAAGGCCTTAAAGTGCCGGGTACAGGACGCAGTAGAGCTCACTCTCACTCGTCATGGAGGAAAAACTAAAATTTCATCTTAAAAAGGTCCTAAAGCCCAAAACTGTAAGACTTGTGCCATTCCTTGCTATAGGAAAATGGCAATACGCTCAGTCCATTGTTATAAGTCAGTGGATTGAACAAAATACAGGCAACTTTTATATGAAAAACTCCTGCAGTAAGACAAGGTAAGAAGACTGTGGATGTCGCCTGCAGACCAGCCCGCTGCTCTCCTTTTTCGACTTTGTCCATGGCTTGTATATTCCAGGGATTACGGAACGAGTCGAGAAGTCGATAAAAGACTAGAAAAAGTAATGAAGTGAACTCTACTAAACTCTAATGACCACTTAACTGTACAACAAAACAACTAAATTGTTCTTCTTATTCTTCGCGTATGCTGAGAGTATGCTGAGCTGTAGCTGTGTTGCCGACTCGACTGTGTTGTGGTCTGCGTTCAGATGACTTCCAAGGTTCAATTCGTAAGTTACCGTACATTTTGTGCCAAAAGTGAAATAACCGTACATTTTGCGTACGGTCAGAGGTCTTGGTCGTACACCATACAAGGTCCAGAAAAACCGTACAAATACGACCAAAACCTTACGGTTGGCAACGGTCAAAACCTTCGAGAATACTTCACAAGCCATGAAACAGACTCCCTCCCTACCACATGCGATGCCCAGCGTAGTCCTTTCATTCTAAAATATTTGCAGTGTTCTTAGTAAAAGTGACAAAAGTTTGATTTGAGTAGCTCCTCCGCCCTAAACTACTATTCATACAGAAAAATGGCGTTCTGTTAATCTGAAGCTTGCTTTCTTATCTTCCGACCCGTAATAAAAATTTTATACCTTTCCTAACAAAATTATTTAAAAAATTTATCTTAATCAAATGACTACGATTCCTCAAACAAAAATTCTCAGCTGTAATGTCGCTGTGCCGTCATGGCATGCCGTGGGCTGATGATATCGAATGTAGCTGCCTAAGAGTTATGGAGCGTGAAATGATAAGGTTAGTTTGTAATCAAAACTATTTAATTATTTTGTTAAGTAAGGTATATAGTAAGTGTAGCCTTTGAGAAGGTAAGGAACCAAGCTGTAAATTACTAGAAGACTATTTTCCTGTATGTATAGTAGTTTAGGCTCTATGGCATATATAATGCCAATGTTTAGCACTTTTCCATAAGTATCAATTTAGAATATTTTAGAAAACGGACTATGCACGCACACATGTAGATTTCTGTTTCATGGCTTGGGAAGTATTCTCGAGGGTTTTGCAACGGTACACCAAGAGCCACACTTTATTCACACAACAGAAAATGCTGTCATTTGAAAAAAAATGCCTATCACGTTTCTTGTATGGGGGCCCCCTTTAATTTTTAGTTTTGTTTTTATTATGTTGTTATATCGCCAATAGAAAAACAAAGTCTATGCAAATTTCAACTGTCTACCTATTACGGTTCATTAGATACAACCTGGTGACTGACGGACAGCGAAGTTGTTATCCGTTGTTACCCTTTGGGTACGGAACTCTGAAAAGCAAAGAACGTTTTGCATCACTAAACAGCGAAAGATATTACACTAAGCATTTATCTATGAAAACATCCTAAATTGAAGGAATTTTCAGAACTACTATGATCAACTATTATCGTATGTCGTATTATGATCGTTTCTAGTATCCCAAATATCGGGTCTCTGGCGTATCTCCTCTATCAACATCAATTAAACAAAAGTGCACATAGTGGTTTTTGGCTGGTTTTGACTTTCCGGAAAACTGTTTTAACATTTTCTGTCATAACTTTTTAATTCGACGAATAGTTTTTTCTTTAAATTAAAGGGAACTTAGTTATGAACTTATTGCAGTGAAAGTCGTTTTAGGAAATTGAATTCTTCTATTTTCTATAAATTTTTCAAAACGAATATTCGGACCCGAAACTGCAATTTTTTGACTTCGTGTCAATGTTTTTGTAAGGAAAAGTGCTACGCGGATATACTTTTTCTACTAGAAGCTACAATCGATTATCTTCTGTAACTTAAGGGACACATGTAGTGTATGAACTGTTCTCAAAATGCGTTTTTCGAATGTCAAACATTTTTACAAATTACAAAGAATATGTGCCCGTAGCTAGCGTTGTGGCAATGCAGATGCCTAGCAGTAGTAGTCCTCGTGACGATCTACAGTTCGCGCGACATAATGGGAGAACGCTAGACCAAATTAGTTAGCGCAACTACGGCCCGACCTTTTGGTCGCGGGGAGATCGTGTGTACAGCTCCATTCTATGTACATACTCTTAGGGCACGCGGTCAAAAAGGAGCGCAGTATAAGGCACTCGTGTGCCATTGACCTTAACCTACATATGTTTGTAATTTTGGAAATGAAAAAAACTATATTTAATCTTTTTAGTTATCTTTAAGTCCTCTATTTTTAGATAATTTATGCTTTAAAATTTTGAAAACAATTCTTTGGTTTCTCAGAAAGTATTGTATAAATATACGTTACCAAACTGAAAGCATATCCAGGTATTTTTAGGAATAAGGATTGAAATTAAAATAAAAAGAGTTAATCCTTAAAATTTGTTATATCTGGGGAATCGTGAAGACAACTTTGGTTTAGTGCATGTTGTGCTAGATTCTCGCATGGATCGCCGCTTACCGTCCACCTCTTTGCAAATACCACAGTTACGTTTTACTTTTAATCTGTCTGTTTGAGCCTGTACTACTGGTTTACTTGATGTAGATGTAGATGAAACTGATATTGGGTGTCCCGTCATGCATTCGATAACTGATCTGGTCCCGAAGTTCCTCATAATATGCAAATTCTCTGCTCTGATCTGTACAGCTGGCATGGTACGGGTTTCGTACATTATATATATATATTATACTAACATTATTTATAATAACGATAGAGATTACTCTATAGAAATTTTTACCGGGTTAAACTTATATTTGTTCAAGAAGGGACTTTTTCTGGATTCTCCGGTATACAGCAAAAGCTAAAAAATGTTTTCAATTTGTTATTTCAATTTCGCTATTTGGGGCCTGTTGATGAGTCAAACCAAGACTTGAAACTTGTCACCCAAAATATAATAAAATTAAAAACATTTTTTTAGCTTTTGCTATATACCGGAAAATCCAGAAAAAGTCCCGTATTATAAAAAGAGTTAGTATATTTTACCCATATTACCTGTCCCCTTGCATTTGTATTAAAATGATATGATTTCAGGCTTTTGGGAGGACACCACTTATACTTTTATCATAATGGACTGTTGAATGCAAAATTACAGATTTTCTCTTTTTCGGTAAGTAAGAGCAAATCATGGTTTTGTCACAAGATCCCAACTAATTAGAGTTACCGTTATCAGTGCAAAATCCTTCAATAAATTTCAAAAACGCAATCTCTAGTGTCAATAACATTCATTATTCTCTGAACTAAAAATGTCAGCGGTGTGGTGTGGCCATAACTTTGAAGACCAACGAATTTTCGTCAAATCCTTTTTGTTCTGAGCTAAGATATCTCTTTACAATTTTTCTTCTGCAAAATCACATTTTTTGTTTAATATTCTTTTAGTTATGGTCATACATCAAACTCTGCCCGTTCATATTACTCAACGCACTCACATGCCAGAATCATAAAGAATACGCCAATACCTGCATTAAAGGAACCATAAATAGTTAAACCATCAATATCTTCTCGGATAGTCAAGCCGCTCTCAAGGCTTTAAACCTCTTCACAATTAAGTCAAGAATAGTCTGGGAGTCTGAGTGGGTATCGGAACAAGAGAGCCATAAAGGCAATGAAATTGCTGTTGGCCTAGTCAAAAGCGGAGCGGAAACTTCCTTTGTCTGCCACAGCCATTTGGTGGCACTTCAAAGTGTAAACTCAGAGCTATTCTAAATAGCTGGAAGAACAAACAAAAATCTCTTTATTGGAAAAGGCTACAAGGAATTAGTCAGGCAAAAAAAATTTATCGACACCTCTGGCTGAAAAACAGAAGATTCTTAGGAGAACAGAACTTCAAATTATCACAGATCTCTTCTCAAGCCACTACTCCTTACAATATCACTTAAACAAGATAGACTTAGCTGAAACTTCATCCAGCCGCTTCTCTCAGGATACTTATGAAACCTCAGAGCGCCTGCTCTGCAATTGAAAAGCATTGGCCAGGCTCAGATTCCACCTCGAACATGCTTTTCCTCCACCAAACAAAGTGTGGAATCTCAATCCCAGAATAGTTCTTAGACTTTATTAACAGTCTAAACCTAGAAGGGAAGTAAATTGAACGGGGACTCACAATAGATCTTTGAATTCGAGGCTCGCGCCGGCCCACCCCTCCACAAATCTAATCTAATCTACACATCAGAAAAGTGAACAGCCAAGCCAATCCGTACAAAATCGATCATCACTTTGGGCTGATTTTTGGACCTGACCACCATTCCTAGGAGGGTTAGAATTTTCGTGATTTTAAGATAAGACGCCATTTTCAAAAAATAATTTTTTTAAATAATTTGATATTGGGGATCGCTAGATTTTTTTTTATATTTTTGTTTTAACCCTTTCGAGACTGTTGGGACACATAATGTTAAAAATGTTAATGTTAAGAGTATATATATATATATAGTGATTAGGCAAAATCGAGTCTTTTAACGAGCTCGATTATTGCTTTCGGAGTTAGATTGCAGACATTATCTGGAGAGATAAGTTCTCTTCCAGTGATTTGCAGCCTTAGACTTGCAAGTACTGGGCAATCGCATATAACGTGCATCGAGGTTTCATCTTCCTCTTCGCACAGTCGACACAGTTCACTGACGCATTTGCCTATCTTCTTCAGGAAGTGACGGAAGGGGCCATGACCAGTGACTGCGTTAGCAAATAGTCTGAGCGACTGTCTGCTAAGTCCAATAAGTTGACGCGACAGGTAATGAGAAGGATTGAAGAATTTCTTCGCCTGCCTCATACCTGGCGCGCTACGCCAAAGGAGATCCAGTTGCCTGTTTTCCCACTTAAGCAGTTCCCCCCTAAAGTGGCTTTTTAGTAGGCCAAATGTCGGATAGGGACCAATATACGGACATTCAGCTCCGGTTTTAGTCAGTTCATCCGCTTTTTCATTACCGTCCACTCCTTCGTGTCCAGCGACCCAAACCAAGGTTACTTGGTTGTCCCTAGACAGTAGTTGGAGTTTCGAGTAGCAGCTCCAAACTAGTTTCGACTCAAAGGCTTGAGAGGAAAGAGCTAGGAGCGCAGCTTGGCTGTCTGAACAGATTTAGATGTTGGAGTTCTTACAGCCCTTGTTTAGGCTTTCCTGAGCTCCAACCTCTAGCGCATAGACTTCCGCTTGAAAAATGGAAGGTGAGATATCAAGCGGAATGGATAGTTCCACTTCTGGACCAACCACCCCTGCGCCTGTTTTCACATCCTTCCGGGATCGGTCAGTATACCAGACTTGGGCCCGTTGCGGGAACTGGAGTCCTTTGTCTAGTATCTGGCTTCTTTCATTAATGGCTACCTTGTAACCTCTTTCAAAAGAAAGTCTCTTGGCCATAGTATCTTTTGGAGCTTCTAGGTCGTTAATATTGACCTGCTCGAAGATACTGAGATGACCCACCCTGGAGGAGGTGTAATCATCTGACCTTTTCTTTCGAAGCATACTAGCTGCAGCTTCCCTCTGAATAAAGAAGTAGAGAGGCTGTAAGCCAAGAATGGCTTCAAGTGCTCGTTGAGGACATGATGTAAAGGCGCCAGTGGCGCCTAAACATGCCATCCCTTGCACCTTGTCAAGGGTTCTTCTGGTGGCTGCCTGCAACACACATATATCTCAGTCAAGTTTAATCGCAGATCCATGATAAATAAATCAATCTACTAAAATTTCTTGCACATTGCTTCATTGTAAATGGGCCTCTATTATTACATTCAAGCTGTAGCAAAGATGTCACTCCAGCACTTAATATGTTTATGACTTCAATGTATGTATATTGTGGCAAAAAGGTTGACGTCGTTAAGGGTACCCTTGGAGAAGAAGTTGTGCTAAAATTGTTTAGTACTATATCTAACACAGATGTTTGCCTTTGCTTCGACATGTTTTTTTACATCTCTTTGCCGAATCCAAACACTGCCGTTTGCATACCTGTTGGGTCATGTATGGGGAATAGAAAAAATATACCAAAGTTTCCCGAAAAATTAAAAAAGCGACAATCAATATCAAAGTGTACAAGGGATGGTATAGTTGCTGTACAATGGCATAATTCAAAAGACGTAATGATTCTAAGTATAACTCCCACTCCAATAAGGAAACCACTGTTTTGAGAAAAGCAAGAACCTGTGAACAGAATGAAGTTCCTTACCCAACTGCAATTGCATTCTACATTAGATATGTGGGAAGAACATAAAAAAGCTCAATAGAATTTTCTGTTGATGTTGCAGACGATCTTATTGCGTTTGGAAAGTTGAACTCCACTGGAAATAAGCGAGGCTCATCGGGGCGCATGTCAAAGAAATCTAAGATTATGCTGAATCTTGACGATCATATGCCAATAAAAGGCGCGACCAGACGACATTGTAAATTTTGTTCCCAAAGAAACATTAAAAAACGAACAAACATGATGTGTACTGCATGTGATATACCTCTTCGTGCCACAAGTGCTTTGCACCTTAGCATACAAAGTAATTAAGTAGAAACACTATTTTGCCTATTTTATATTACTTTTTTTTTATAATACACTAAATGTGCACAAATCAGAATAAATTTGTTCATAATCTTTATAAAATTAGTGAGACAAATACGTACCAGTACGCAGGCCGAGTGGCACATATATGTCCCAGGCTGTCACTTTTTTTCTTTTGCCCTTTTATAATGAATAAATTTATCATCTGAAGTATTATTATTATCTTTTATTTATTTTTTTTAAAAAAAAATCCGTCTAGAAAGGGTTAAAGCTCAAGCGTTATTTAAATATAATAGAAAATTGTCGAGATAGTCGACTTTGTTTTACAAATCTTCATTTTTAAAGTCATCCAAAGTAACGTTAAAGCATTACATTTAAGGAAATGTTTATGCTTATAAATTCTGGACTTGCATTGTTGAGGCCATTCCCTTTAACTCGTACACAAATTTGTCTGTCAATTTATATACATATTTCTTTTTTACTATTTTCGACACTCTCGTAGACCCACTTTTCGTCATCACAGCGAGTTGAAATTTGGCACACAGGTTCATGTCGCGTGACAATTGAATCTATTAAAGAATATATTTCCATGGAAAACCCGGAAAATCGGGAAAAATAATTTGAAAATTTGGTACAAATTTGATTAGTAATAAATCCGTTTCAAGAATAATGCAGAGTTTTCCGATTTTTCCGAAAAAAATTTCCGGAATTTTCCGACTTTTCCGGAAAATTTTCCGGTAAAAAAGTTTTCTAAATTATGCAGGATCAAGTTCCCTATCAACTGACATCATTACTTTCTCTCCGACAATGGTGAAAATTTGCAGATAAAATCGAGGAAAATTCATGTAAAACGCTTTTCCGGAGATTTTCCAACCAAGGAAACGTTTGAGCGTTTTGCAACCTAAGACAAAGTTGTAGAGCGAAATGAGTTGCATAAAGTTGCTTTTGTGGAAAACTCCATGGAAAACCCGGAAAAGCGGGAAAATCATCAAAAATTGTCATCGATATGAGTAGTGATAAATCTGTTTCAGGAAAAATGCAGAATTTTCCAATTTTTCTGGAAAATTTTCCGAAAATTTCCGGAATTTTCCGACTTTTTCGGAAAATTTTCCGACAAAAAAGTTTTATAAGCTATGCGGAATCATTTTTTTCCGTCCTACTGGCATCAATACTTTGATGAAAAATCAAGGAAAATTCATGTAAGTTTTTAAAAAAAAATTCATGGTAATACGAAAAGTCTGTGGAAAACTTGGAAAATCGGGAAAATTCAGTAAATCAGTGTCTTTTCAGCCGTCATAAAATTGTTTTAAAATATCTCCATGCGGCACGTAATAACAATTTAGTTAACGTGAAAAAGGCAGAAAATAAAATAAGTAAAAAACGAGTTTTCAAACAAAACTGAGGCCAAGCCGCATGAAAAAGTAGAAAATAAACTTTTCTTCACACACAGAGATGGACTCAGATTTTATTCGCTGACAATCACCGATAGATTTCAGTATGATCAATCAGAGGTAATAAGTGATTTGATTCATGAAGAGAAAGAATATTCAAGAGAAATGTCCTAATCAAAAAATCTGAGTCCACCTCTGTGTACGAAGAAAAGTTTATTTTCTACTTTTTCATGCGGCTTGGCCTCAGTTTTGTTTGAAAACTCGTTTTTTACTTATTTTTTTTTCTATTTAAAAATCAGAATAGGACAAACATTTTCTTACTACCATTTGGAATTAAGTGATAATAAAAATTCGTAATGACGATGGAATTTTGGGTTGACGTGAACATTTTTGTATTGAGTAATCAAACAAAAATAAAATCAACAATAATTGGCACTACTAGAAATAATTGTTAACTTCCTCAACTACTACTCATAGAAAATTTAACTAAATTATTATTATTATTTTTTTCGTTAAATTCTTCTTCTCTCCCACAATAAAGTGCTGCCGTTAAAATTTCATAATAAAAATAAAAATCCAATTACGAAAATGCATTAAACAGCGATTTAATTTTCACGGCGGATATATATATGTCCATTCATATCTACATAAATCCTCGTCTGAAAACACAAATACACCAATATTTACATACTCAATCCTCAACGAGAAATTTATTATGTTTCTCATGTTATTTTGAAAATATTAATTTTGCTGGTGCGTAAAAAGTAAAAACAACCAACGAAAAAAATTAAGGCTGCTTCCATAAAATTAATCCTGACTCTACGGCCACGCATGCAATAAAATTTTATTTCTGCCTGCTCAACTCGATTCCTGAAAATGACAAATTTCCATTGACTCAAACCAACAAACCTAAGCACATTAATAATTCATAAGCGTATCAACAACAAGCGGGAGGTTGGTAACGAACGACGAACATAAATATTTGCTTCCCTTCGAATCGGCATATTACAAAATTTTGCATGTTTTCAGGATCTCCTGGATTGGGACTAGGATATACATTTTCCAGTCAAACGTACACCAAGGCTGATAAAATTGTCATGTCAGCAAAAGGAGCGTGAATATGAATTCTTATTAAAGGATTTGACCTCATTTTTTTTGCTCTCCTTATTTAAGTTAAGACAACAAATTTTTGAATGTGCGTGTATCCTTAAAATATATTGGTTCTGACTTAATCCTTTAAGTAAGCTATTGATTGAGATTAGTCTATCAATTTTCTTTATGATTTATATTTTGCAGCGGATCTGATATGTATGAGAACAGTACAAACGGTCATGACAGAGGTCTTATCTCAATCATACCTATAGGATCTAAGGTCCTGATGTGATATTATCTTTTCTCATGATTAAATTTTGCTAAAAATGCTAAAATATAGAAAAATAATAAAATAGCATTTTTGTCACGGCAAGTGGAGTGAGATGAGATCTGTAATGGGGTTTGTTGTTCCAGCGAAGACCTCCATACCTCCACTCAGTTATAAATGTTAAGAACAAATGTTGATTGAAAAAAATCCACCACTCAAATTTAAAGAAAAAAAAAAACAAGAAATACATTTTTCTGGCTTTATTTCTGCAGAAGGCAAAGCTGCCTATCTTGCTCCACTGCTGGGACATGATTGGAATACAAAAAACTTTTATACATATCAGAAAATTTCCTCGATCCTGGAATTTTAGGTAATAAACGTTTTTATGACGTTTTTACTTTCATATTTTTTTACATTTTTTTTTTAATTTTTTTTTGTTTCTAATAATAGACTTCCCCTTGATGCTTGTAATTTTTTACGCTTCAGTTTGCGTACTTTCTCCACCTCTCAGCCCAAGCACTTGGAAGCCCCGATGCTTAAGAAAAGTTGGATGTTTATTCTTATGCGTAGGAACATAAACCATAGGTGAAATATAAGATCCATCAGCACAAATACATTTTGACTGTCGTCGTAATTCCTCTTTCATCTGAAGTTACAAAAATGCCAACTTATCGCCTTCCCGCTTCAAGGAATTATTCTAGATTGAGATTTTGACACGGTGCTAACATTGTAATATCTGACAGGATATAAATTTATATTTATCATAAAGATCTGTCAATAAAGCATAAAAATGATTCACAACAATTTTGTTAAATCCCATAACCCTTGCGACAGAAGTATGCCCCGGAAGTCTTAAAGAGAGCTGAGAGTGCTTTTTTCATAAGGAATTCGAGTCAATCTTTTCCAGCAAATCCAGCCTCATGAGAAAAAAAACAGTTTTTGTATTGCGGCCTGCAGTTGATATACCAAAGGTATACTGACACATCCAGTAGTATTACAAAAACAGGCGCTGGGGGGATGGGTCCAGAAGACGAGCTCGCTTCGTGTCTCATCTTCCATTTTTTTAGGTGGAAGTCTATGCTGTAAAGGCTGGAACTCAGGAAAAATCTGATTCAACATTTCATTTGGTCAGATTTCCAAGCTACGCTCTTGGCTAAGTCCTCTCAAAATGTTGATGTTGTTTGAGATAATAGTGCTCACCTAGACAAAAAAAAATTGAATGGTATGACCGTGGAGTGGGGGGGGGGGGGGCTATTAACCGTTTCGGATTTACAGAGTGATTAAGGTTTTTCACAAAACACCCTGTATCTTAAAAAGCACAGATTAAGAGCTCATTGTTTGCACAACCATGGCCTTTCCAACTATACTTCTCAACCAGCCCCTTCTCTTTCCTTAGGAGTTTTTGTGGTCTGAGCAAAATTTTCGGATTTTTTATCTTTTTTTTACTTCGATTTTTTTTTTTTGCAATAAAGGTCGTAAACCTAACTCTCCTCTTTAATTTGACCCATTACGACCTATTAAACAGTTATTAGATGTTAGCCTATTCTCAAACCTATTTTGGAAGATAATTTGTTCCCTTATTGCCTGAAAACACGTCACTTTTATAAAATACAGTTAACACATAAGAGTTTAATAGGTATTTTCAAAATACGGGGTGTTTTGTGAAATTCTACAAAATTTTCTTAATCACCCTGTAACTACGAAACAGTTAATATTCTCCCCCCCCCCCCTTGCCTAACAACTTTTCGTTTGTCTAGGATTCTAGGTGATTACTATCACCTCCTGCTCTATTGACCACTTAGACGGAAACACCCTGTATATAGGGAAAACAAAGTAACCTTGACTTAGGTTTCTGGAAACAAAGGTGTGGAGGGAAATGAAAAAAACGGATGATCTAGAAAATGGATAGACAGCCAACTGGATCTCCACTGGAGTAACGGATGAAGTCTGGGCAAGTAAAAAAAATTTTCATCCAACCACCTCTCCTATCCAGACGGGCAAACTAATTGGTCTTACCAGAGACTATCGCTCAGCCTATTTATTAATGACTTTAGACATGACCTTTCCATCATTTTTTTAAGAAGATGGGCAAATTAGCTTTAAGGTTGCAAATCACTGGAGAAGCATTTATCTGTCCAAAAAACCAAAAAAGGTTTGCGAGCTAACACCAAAGGCAATAATCAAGCTCGTAAAAGGCTAGATTTTACCTAACCACTCTAGGAGAGGACACAATAGATCAATGCTACTTGCTGTCTCCGCAGCGTCCTCATCTTAGCTTAAATCTAATATCATTTGGGGATTTTGCTGCAGTGAGAGCTCCCAGTTTTTCACTGATTTAATGTGGGAGTTTCGTAAATTATGAGCAGATAAGCAAGAGGCTTCCACTTTTTTTTTTTTGAGGTTATGTGACAAAAATTATTGTATCTCTGTAGATCGGTGAGGATGACTCCTCTTTTAGAGCAAATTTTTGCTTGGATTGATGTACAATCCCACCCTGTGAATTATTAGATCATAACGGGCGGGACGATAACTTAAATATTTTTATTTGTATGAAGTAAAAATTTCATCAATTTGCTATTTTTTTTACTATTTTCTTATTTAATTTTTCTTGCGCTGTCTGCTTTAAACAATCTCCAGCAGAACGAAATTGGTCCAAAAGATTCTGCAATTTATCGGAGAAAATTCTACCAATTTTACTTTCAACGTGGAGCTTATTACAATTTTTTTGAATGTCATATTTTCATCATGTTTCCTTGTATGTATAGAGGTAGATCTCATATTCCTCGATTCGCGACCATTTGATTCCACCGCAAAAATGAAAATATGTTAACCCAGAACGCTTATCTGCGGTTTTTTAAGCCTAATTAAGTGGCAATTGTGTTTGTGATTTTAACAGAAAATAATTGATTTCCATCGTGATGACTGTTATTTTTTAATTACCAATAATTTCCCGATATTGATGTGTAGTATATATTGTTTCATGTATGCTTTACTCTTACTCTATTCTACCGTATTCTATCGAAATCGCGAGCTAAGTCGAGGTAAGCATGCCCCACTCCAGGGAATTTGGGTTCAATGATATTAAAGTGGTCCCGCAGAAGTACTAAGTTGGTATAAATAAATCAAATTAAAACTCCTGCTCTGACCGCCCTAAAAGTTAGATCAAATCATTAAAGGACCTTTGGATAAAAGGCCGAATATACCGACCTGCTTTCATGCCTAAGTGAATTGGTATTAAGACATGAAAGAACTTCTCTATTACTTACAGATAAGGCTAATTTTGTTTGAGGAGTTATCATCTTGAAGGTAAGATACTTAAGTCCAGTAAATGGCCCTCCGGCTCGCACCGTAGCTAGTTGCTTAAGCTTCACATTATCTTTTTCAACTAGATCTAGCAAAATTTCATTCATATCAGCACATGACTATTGAAACAAGTTACAAATTCAGTCTATGGTTGTGTGATTCAGCCATTTCTTGCCAGACCTCATACCAGTACACATTCTTACGTATAGTTAAAGCCTGTATGGTTGTGTGTAATTGAAATGGGATTTCAGGATAAAAATATAAATATGCTTTAGAATGAGTTCAGTTCTAGGTTCAAGCGTACTCGGAAGTAGGCGATCTTCGGACGATAGGATATTCCCAAGTAACTCTTTAACGATCACAATGTGCTCACCATTATATAAATAGCCAATTTTCATTAGATTTCTTTGAATCAACGCGTCGATGGAATATAATTATTTTAGACTTTTCCAAACCCTATAAGCGAAAATATTTCTGAAGACTGTTTCTGTAGCTTCTAGGGATCATAAGAGAGAATAACGATATCATCAGTGTATTTCATCAATATCTTCAGACGTATGTCTTCAATTCATTCTCATTAATGTATAACGCAAATATAACAACGTACTTCAAATACAGTCCTGCCTGACACCAGGTTTTTTATGAAAACTGCTAGATAAGTGCTCTCCGTTCCATACCAGAACAGATGATCTTTCATAAGATTTTTGTAAAATTCGTACCAATTTGTTGGAAAATTCTCGTACACTGTAAAAAAAAATGCACAAATTGTTGCCACAAAGCTTACGTATATTTCCGTAAAATGTAGGAATATTCCCTACATTGTAAAGGAAAAATAACTAAGCTTTTTTTTTTTAATATTATTAAGCCAAGCTCAGGGGATACCCTATGATGCAAAGGACAGCATGGCAGGAAGGGAAAGGATTAGGGGATATGAGGAGAGTGGCAGATGTGCGGATGTATGTCGCCCTTAAACTTCCGCAGATTGTATGCCGGAGGAAAAACAGAAGATGGTAAGCTGTTCCACATTCGCACTGTTCGGGATAAAAAAAACATCACGGAATTTTACTGTACGGCCGAAAGTAGTTTGAAGGGTTAAAGGATCATTCTACAAGGGATTAGACTAGATATTTCATCAGAACAATGACCATGCATATAGCGATAAAGGAGCAAAAGGCATCCAACATTGCGGCGATACTCGAGTGAGTCGATATGGCAAATTATTGCCAAATCGCCAATGAGCTTGAAGGCTCTCTTTTGGACAATATCCAATGAAGCTAAGGCTGTGCGACCAGCCCCAGCCCATATATGGGAGTTGTATTCCACTCTAGGTCTAATGTAAGACTTGTAGAGGAGCGCTAGATTTGACGGGCTGAAATATTTCTTACACCTTTTCAGAAATCCAAGACATTTCGATGCTTCTTTGGCAACAGAGAAGATGTGATCTGTCCAGTTGTGGCAATAATTGTGCAAATTTTTTACTGCGTAGAGTAGCCGCTGCGAAATCCTGTTTGACTTTTCTTTATATTGTGGTGACCCTTTTCATAGAATCTATTATTACAGTATACCAACAAAAAAATGTTGGATAGGATATCTATAAAAGAAAGGCCGCTGTTGCTCTGTGTATGTCTCCTTTTTTTTATGAACTGTAAAAAGTATTGATCTTGTTAACGAATTGGGAACTTCCGAGTTATCATAAATATAATTAAAATTTCTACTATCTGGCTTAAGTGCTAATTAAATACATAGCGCCCGTTCTATTCCGTCACTTAAAATTTTTAAATTACGCAGTGCTGTGCAATTGCTCACATTGCAAGAAACGGGTCAAAAATACCGGAAGACATAACAAATTTGACATTTGTTTGTTTACAATTTCGAACTGCGGTTCTAAACATGATCGAATTTAAATTATATAAATAATTTTACAAGTGATTTTAATACTTGCCAATAAAGTAGACAAACTAATCCTAAGGACAGCACAATGGGCCGCTATGGCCTCCGTACTTGGGATGGGGTCCCCTGTCCCCCTACCTCAAAAAAAGAAAATCCTAATGAAATTAAATAATTTAAATTTGTCTTATCTTCTATTAAATTGATGAAATTCAATTCATCCCTGAAATTAAAAGCAGTCCCAGTAGTCAGAGCTGGGTAATGCTTAAGTAAAAAAAGACTTAAGTACCTACTACTTAAAGTATATTTTCGTTACTTAAGACTAACTCAATACTTTGAAATGCCCCTACTTAGTACTTGAACATAAGTACTTGCTTTTATTTACTTGTACTTAAGACTTAGTTTTGTACTTAAGCACCAAGATTTTTACTTAAGTATTTTTGAGTCTATTAAATACCTACAAATATCTAACTCTTCGTAGAAAAGCAAACACAATCTCTAGTGCAACCCTTTTTGTTGAGTTTTAAAGCACGTAAAGAACTGTTAAAGCATGTGCCGCACTCACGGGTAAAGGCAGAACCTTGGACACACTAATAACATACAAACAAGACTGGGCAAGTAGAACAAAAACTAGTAACGTCTCGTTCGAATATATAATGATGACATAACCACTGACATGTATAATATGGACTGACTACGTTCATAGAAATACACTGCAGAAAGTGGGCTCTCTTCTATATTGCTGACACTTTCAGTATAAGCACCAAGTACCAACTGATAGAGAACTGTAAACAACAAATCACAATAAGTGGTTTCGTCGAAATAAATATTTTAAAATTAATTATTTGGGTTAATTAGTGATAAAAAGTATTTTACCAAACGCAATATATTCATTAGATACGCAGAAGAAAATCTTTTATTAAAATCACTTTCCGAGCTGCGTGCTCACTTTTTCAACTTCCCGCCAATGATTTTTCCAATGTTGGCACCGACGTAAGAACTCTTTTTGACACAAGCAATTGTGCTCTCGTGAAATAGAAAAGTATGCAGTCCATATTATATACGTCAGTGGACATAACCAAGGGTAAGCAAACAATGCCTCGCTGCAATATAAAATTAAGGATGCCTCGACCTGATGTAGGGAAGGCCTCAGTTTTTCTTAGAAATTTACTGGAAATTTTTCCTTTGGAAATTTTATGCATTATTGGAGGCCAATGGTTGCTTGGGCGGACCTCTTATAGTTTATATGGGTGTAACAATAAGAGGTGAAAGTTTTACTTTACGTGCATCGTCGAAAACGATAAAAAACTACAAATAGTAGCCACTGATTAATATTCATATTATAGTTTTCAAAAGGTATTTATTTATTAATATCTACTAACTGAATTTGATAAACTTCATTATATTACTGCCAACGTACAAAGATTCTAAAAAAGTACTTTAAAAAGTACTTGAAAAAGTACTCAGTACTTTTTATAGACTTAGTATTTAGTTACAAGAACTTTTCATACATGCGGTACTTCTACTTACTCTGAAGTACTCAGGCCTTCGGTACTTGTACTTGTACTGAAGTACTTTTTCTTTGGTACTTGCCCAGCTCTGTCAGTAGTATTATTTCAGTCAAGTCGTACTGATGTCAGATTACTCAGTTCCTGCCTCCATTCCCCAAAGTGAACTATATGTCCACTGTGTTCCCAATCTGCATAATTACTCGGTAGGTATGTATTTCCGTTGACTATCATTTGAATTTATGAAGTTGTGAAATGCAATTGTTACCTATTTCTTTTTCTGCGTTTTCCAGTAATAAATGAAGAGAAGTTTTTAGGTCTCTTCAACGAGAAATTAATATTCCGAAACTATTTTCAATTATCCTTCTTGCTCTGGAGAAACGGTAACTGACAATCTTATTATCTGCAGATAAATTTCGCCGTTTAAAATATTTTTGCAAGGAAAAAGCAGCGTCACCAACGAAGTAATAAGGAAAAGTTCTGTGTGTTATGTTGCATTTACTACAAGCAATCTTTATTTGAAAATGCAAGCCTTCATTACTTCCGTATGCTCCTACACAAACATCTGTAAATGCATATTGGGCATCAAACACTGCTAGTAAAACTATGCTGAATGATTTCCAGACCTGTAAAATTCCAAGTACAAGTACCAGTACAGTACCAGTACCTGGACTTGAAATTTTTTAAGTACAAGTACAAGTCCCGGTACTGGTACTTAAAAAAATTTCAAGTACAAGTCCCGGTACTGGTACTTTAAAATTTTTCAAATACAAGTCCCGGTACTGGTACTTAAAAAAAATTTCAAGTACAAGTCCCGGTACTGGTACTTTAAAATTTTTCAAATACAAGTCCCGGTACTGGTACTTAAAAAAAATTTCAAGTACAAGTCCCGGTACTGGTACTTTAAAATTTTTCAAATACAAGTCCAGATACTGGTACTGTTACTAGTACTTAAGTACCAATGTACTTAAGTACTTTACAGGTCTGATGATTTCTTATAATTGAAAATATTCGACCCACTATTTGGTGGAGCTTGAATAATATCTATATGTTTTCCGTCGATTCTTCCTATGCAATTTGGCTGGTAAGTCCCATTTAAATTCAAATTCTTGCGAAATCTGCTTATAATCAGAATCTGTTGGTGTTGATACGTATACAGGCGAAAAATACACGCCAGATAATATCACATGTATCTATTATGATATTTCTGACGGGGTGCTATGATAAAAATTTAGGGCTCACACCTTGGAATAAAAACCTGTAATAGCACGGGGTATGAAATTATATTGCTGTTATTTAAATCAGTTGCATACTTATGATAATGTTTTCGCCAGTCTGCATTCGAAATCTATTGTGGACCGAATTGAGATTTAGATTGAGAGATAGAGAATAAGATTAATCAAGAAATCAGAAATAAGTAGGATTCGTCAGCCCTGTGTGGACAAAAAATTCTTCATCGGTCTATATCCTTCATCCTTTGGTATGTTGCTACGAAATACCCAGAAATATCCCTGTGCATATTCAGTGGTTTTACCCACCATATTCTTCTCGTGCCACTAAGAAACTCTTTATATTACATGTAGAGTATATTGAGATTTATAAACACATGTAAAATAACTCAAGTAAATCTACCATTTAGCTGATACCATTCCACAAAATTCTTTCAAAAGAAAGTCAAGACAACCGTAAACTAACGTGACGGCTCGTGGCGTTGTAATAGTTGATAGTTGAGTCGAAAAGGGGGAATGTAACGAAATGGGCGCTATGTAATCAGTACTTTATTATGGAAACACTCAGGATCACATTTTAGGATATAAAAACTGCGGATTAAATTTAATTTAATTAAATTAAATTCAAACACTCTACTAAATACTTTCGGCTGACGTACATAGAATCTAGTCCATAGCGGTTTTTGCTCTACAAAAGGTGGGGTAGCTGCGATTTTTATATATATGTTACTTTTTATTTAGTTTCAGGTCCCGATGAAAAATCCAAGTTTTCACCCTTGGAGGTGGTCTGCGCGGTTCGCCATCTTGGATTAAAAGTATGGCTGATACAAATTTGAAGAAGACTAAATTCCAGACATTTTTTGTATAAATACTTTTTTTGTAAGTCTCATGTGGAGACTGGTGATGAATGAGTAGGGGGCTGGTCGAGCCCATGAAGTTCTGCATACAATGAAACCGTTGAGATGCTGTCCCCCCCCCTTGCCGTACAATTTTATGTTTGACTAGGTGTCCTATGGACCACCATGACGAGACACCCTGCATAAGGGATACCAGGGGCGCACCGAGAAGGGGGACGAACGGGACCGGTCCCCTCCAGAATATCAGTTTTCTGAACATAATTTACAAATTACGTATAAAATGTGGTCTGTATATTATTACGAAGTCCGATAAAATAAAATAAAACCTTTTAATCTACAATAGTAGTCCTTAAGTGCTCAGATGGGTGCAGGACGCGACTTTAGATCCCTATTTTTCCGACTCGTTAGGACTTGGGACACCTATGACCCCCCCCCCCCCCCCCCAAAGCCAAATCCTGGGTGCGTTACTGAAGGGTACTGTACGTATAAGTAGTTCTTTTGGAACAATGTTCACGTTTTCGCCGCTGTAACTCGTTACACATTAGACTTACAAAAAAAATGTCTTCTTAAAATTTGTATCAGCCATTTTTGTCGTAGTATCAACCGCTGAAGACTTATTTTGAAAAAAAAAACAATTTCTTGTATCCT
This sequence comes from Dioctria linearis, assembly GCA_963930735.1. NCBI lineage: Eukaryota > Metazoa > Arthropoda > Insecta > Diptera > Asilidae > Dioctria > Dioctria linearis. The sequence goes on from OZ005743.1 coordinate 161,810,811, forward strand.
TATTCCAAGATGGCGAACCGCGCAGACCACTCCAAGGGTGAAAACTTTTCATCGGGGGCAGGAACTAAGTAACACACATAAAAATCATAACTTTTGTAGGGCAAAGGACTTATTAAGTTCCCACTGGGAAAAAGAGGGCTCTAAGAGCACTCCTGAAGCGCTTCTTTTCCCTATCCCAGTTCATTGATTTTTAACATAGGCATGTCCGCAGAGGCAAGCGCTTCAATACAGCTCTTAAGGAGCGCTCTGTGAGCGCTCTAAATGATGACCGAAGAAGTTTTTTGAATCTGTTTTTTCTAAAGCTTTAATGAGCATTTTGGATAATAATCGTAGTCCTTCTTCCTTAATCTTATAAGAGGACTTCAAGACAGAGAACAGTAGTAAGGCACGCGCGTTTGCTCATGATTATTTGTGGTATTAAATAAGCCAATATTCTTTCTTTTATTCTGACTTATATTAACCACAAATTTCAGATTATGTACATACTCCTAACCACTCTGAACATCACATTGAAAATGAGAGACGAGCTACTTCGTACAATAGTGGAAAAATTCACAGATTAGATTCGTGGAAAAATAGATGAGATCACCCCTTGTTGCACTTGAATCTGCTGGAGCTCATCAAATAATCTTCTATAGAGCTTCCAAGCGATCGCTGTAGAAACACCTGAGTTACTTACTTGCGCATTTGCTTATTTCAGTGAATATGCTTTTGAAGCATTGCCAAATGATGGCTAGAGAAGCGCTTAAATTGCGGTCCTTTCAGAAGCGCTGGTTTTTCGTCGTTGACTGGACTAATAGTGACTTCTTCACTTGTCTGAAGATTCAGACGAAAGCTTTTTACATAAAATAAACTATTTCGTCAGAGATTTTGTTAGTCCGCGCTTCATGATGACTGCGCTTGTCTATATGGTCATAGTACAGCTTTAAACCTTTTAAATTACATAAACATTTTTTGTTATCTTATTAGAAACTATACCAATTGTGGCGGATTATGGATGTTGTGTCCTCAGTTAGCATGTTTTCGAATTGTATGTTGACTGGTTGGCTGAAAATTGGATCCCGATTTGCTAATATCCGGATACTCGGATCTGCAAACTATCCGATTCCTGAAATCCGGATCCGAAGTATCTGGATTCGGATCAGAACTATCCGATTTAGATCCGATCTACCCGGATCTGGATCCGAACAATCCGGATCTGGATCTCAACTATCCGGATCCCGACTAAGCAAAAGAGGGTTAAAATTTCATCCAAATTGCAATGCCTTCATTGGGAAAATATAAATGTCATGATATTTGCTGGATATATGTAATCTGGAGGAAATTTTGAAACTTTTTGCTTAGTCTGGATCCGGATAGCTCGGATCCAGATCCGGATAGTTTGGATCCAGATCCGGATTGTTCAGATAGAAAATTATCCGGATACTTTCAGCTCTAGCATAAATATCCAATTCGACGTAGGTTGGATATTGCGGGGCCTTTAGGCTGGAGTCAGTTTCTGTCTTGAAGAATTAATGGTCTCTTCTTGTTATAAGTATGTTCGCCAGCGTAAAGATAAAGTATGTCTTATTTGTATCCGGAACTGTAATTAGCTAAAGATTATGCAGTGGAATTACCACAGTCTACTTCGGTTGTGACGGCTCCCCTTTGGTGAATCGAACTGAAATAATCCCCAGTAACCCTGATTGATACTGGTACCGACAAGCTATACAATTGGGAACTAAACTCAGAGATAGTGGTACTGGCATATGGGGGGGTTGCAGGTCGTGTACGATTTGGGCTGAAAGTGTATTCGTCTTTCCGGTCTTGGTAGCTCATTGGACGTAGTATCGTAAAGTCGTGACCTTAAACGACTTGAACTTAATACATGGATTATCTTAGTGCGCTTATTCATTCGTTAGCAAGCAGGTGCAGAGCTGCGCCAATTGACGAATACCAGAGGCCTTAGTGGAACCTATGTCTGCTTGGTTATTCTGCGATCACATCTAACGTCCAATTGCAGAAGCGGAGGTATAATTTTGATATCATTACAATACAGTAGGTGTGGGCTCAAGTCGACCCTATGTCGATTTGGGTACCACGGTGATGACAATAAAGGGTCGACCTGTACGTAAGCCTAGACCTTAGCCAGGAAATAAACATGAAGCTTAGCCTGCAAAGCAATTCATTCGTCTTCTTGTCTCCAGTGAAATTGCTTTAATTAAATTAGATTGTTTTATTATTGTTTTCTTTTTTACTGTTGGCTTGATTGACCTCTTTTATAATTCATTTTTCCCAAAATCTCCTTTTCAAGTCCTACGCCCTGTGATAGAAATGTCGTCATTATGTTCCCTGCAATATATTCGAGGTTTTAATTAATATCAGTTTTACCGTGATTGAAATCCAGATCGACTCGGAATGGAATTTTTTCAACTTAAATTTGAAATTATTGAAATTAATCGATTCAAACATTTTTCCAATTTTCATTGATAGCCCGTCTATAAATTCTCCCATATCTTAGAAAATTGTACACAAAAATCATTTCCAACGTTTTTCTTTGCTATTTTCTTCTATTTTCATAGCCCCTTTGTGTGATGGTTAATCTCATCTTGCTGCATATATTTTCAGTAATTCCAGATACTTTTCTGTATTTATTTCCAAAGTTTTAAATTCCCTAGCCGAAGTGCTTTGCTTTTCTGTAATTACATTGCGAAAACGTTACGGGCACGGATATCACTTTTTCATTCATTCCATTAGAGTTTTGAAACTTTCCACCTATATTTCCGTGAAATATGCTGCTCTAATGGAGGCACTAAAAATTGTGAACTTACTCTGTGAAGCACTAGATCTAAGAAGATAGAAATTTACATTTTTTTTTGTCTTACTTTGAGATTTTCCTATTAAGATAAATATTCACTCTCATTTGCTGTGCCGTCCCATGGTGGGATAAACTTAAAAATTTCAAATTATAATTTTTGGCTTGGATTTCATGTGCAAGATTATTTGTGACCTTTTTTTTTTAATGAATTTCGCATTGAGTTTATTAATGTTAATTAGCGAAAAATATTCTGATTTAATTAGTTTGAAATGGAATTCTCCATATTTTTATTGTTTGTTGTTAAATCATATTTCGACCTATATAAAAGTTGACAGTAGCAAAATATACACATTACGTAACTCTGTGTTGACAATTGTAGCATAAACAGTAACAATGCGGTAACGGTTACGGCATTTTGGAGATACAGTGAGGATATAGAGTGTTGATATTATTGTGTGGGTACCACATTTATTTACATTTGTAACAGATTTATTTTACTACAGGGTGAGAATTTGGCGCCCTGAAGCGATGGTTGCTCTGACGAGGTGGGGGTAGGCACATTCGAGAGGGCGGGGCGTAAAATTTTGACCCTACTTGGCTTAGTTAGTATCATAAAGTGGACGAAGGTGGAGCACGCGTACGCTGTTGAGGCATACTTTACTAAAAGTCGTTCAATCCACGATACATAAGGTGCATTCCATACCCATTTCAATATTGCGCCCCGTGCTTGTATTCCTGCCCGGTAGTCACTTGTTTCATGGGCAAGAAACTTCAGGGAAACTGATGATGTGAAGAAACAATACACCTGTGCTTCCACCAACAGCAAGGTCGCCGCAAAACATTGACATATTAGGACTTTCTGTCTTACGATCTCCTCAGCGCTCTATCAGCAAACATGCAGCTACTGCTGGGTTGTATTCTCGTTCCCTGAGCAGAATCCTTCATAACGAAACTAAAATCTAATCCTTACAAATTGGATGTGGTGCAGGACTTAATTCACACTATTTTATTGCTCGAGAAAATGCAAGTGAAGCAATTCTTGTCATGTCGACGGCGCACTTGTTTTCTTCAGTGATGAGGCTTACTTCCATCTTTCGGATACGTAAGCAAGCAGAACATGTGCTATTGGAGCGCCAACAATTTTTTTAGCGTCCCCTACATTAACTGCTTGGTGTGTACTATAGCGAGTTGGAATAATTGGTCTGTGGTTTATTGAAGAACACGAACTGGTAGTTTCGGTGACTTCTAACCGTTATGTCCACATGATTCAGAGGTTTTTCTTTCCAAGACTCAACGATATGGTTCCATCAGAATGGTGCCTCGGTATACAGAGCGCGTGTGTCAGTAATGAGTGTTTTGGGGCCTCATCTCTTTGATGGACGACCTGCACTGGCCATCCACCATTGGCGTAGCTAGAGTTTTGTTCTAAGGGGGGGGGGGGGGGGGGGTAGTACAACATTGAAGAGAAGAAGTCTATTCTTCTTCAAGTAGGTATTGTTTTTCAAAAATTTGAAAGATTTTCTAACACGTTAATCTGTGTTAAAGCTCACGCTCCGTCGCGAAAAGTTGTGCACCTGATTATGGACAAGGGGTACAAATGATAAGCCATTAGAGCATAGACAGACTAATAACACAAATAAGCAAATATAGATATGAAGAACGAATATCAGAAAAATGAAAATCTTATCAACATTTCTGGTAACCAAGTTAGTTAGCTACGACGAAAATTGTAGCTAAGAAAAATCGGAGATGGTCGGGTTGACCACGAAAAGTGCCGGCTCGTAGAGAAGAAAATTTCGTGAAGTGTGCAGCCGTGAAAATGTGCCTAATGTTCAGGCACACACCCAAGTTTCTATCTTTTACCAGAGCAATGCAATGCCACGATCCAACAAAATCAACGATGCCTCGACCTGATGTAGGGCATCCCTCAAATTTTTCTTAGAAGTGTCCTGGAATTCTTTTCTTAGAATTTATACGCATTTTTGGAGGCCGTTGAGCGTTGACGCGTACTATGCAATAAGACATTTATAGAAAATTTTTCGATAGAATGTTTATTTACTTTGGTGGCCGATTGGAGTTATTTTCAGATACAAAACTTTCATATGTGCTTTCGTCGGCCTCCAATTGCCAATAAGCATTTATTTCTTTCGGCATTGTCAGCCTCTAATAACGCATAAAACTTCTAAGGAACAAATTTCCAGTAAATTTCTAAGAAATATTTGAGGCTCTCTGACATCAGGTCGAGGCATCGTCGATTTTATATTTGAAGGTGACGTTGCAAATTTTTTTAATTGACTCGCAGTCGCAACATGTATCTGACTTCTGCTTTTCAGTTTTCCTATTCAATTCGTTATCTGTATATTTACTTATTTGTGCTAATAACGTACAAAAACTAGGAAGAAGCAGTAACGCATCGCTGGAATATAAAATCAACGATACCTCGACTTGATGCCGTAACAAGCCAGGAATGCTTCCCTCCAATATAAAATCAACGATACCTCGACTTGATGCCGTAACAAGCCAGGAATGCTTCCCTCCAATATAAAATCAACGATACCTCGACTTGATGCCGTAACAAGCCAGGAATGCTTCCCTCCAATATAAAATCAACGATACCTCGACTTGATGCCGTAACAAGCCAGGAATGCTTCCCTCCAATATAAAATCAACGATACCTCGACTTGATGCCGTAACAAGCCAGGAATGCTTCCCTCCAATATAAAATCAACGATACCTCTACTGATATAGGGAAGGCCGCAATTTTTTTCTTAGAATTGCTAAACATTAATGGAGGCCGACAACGGGTGCTTGGGATAGACGCGTAGATCAACAATAAACATGTTCATCCTAGAAATTTACAAAAAATGTTTCGGCAGAAGTTTAACTCAGTCTGGTGACCGACTGGGGAGTTATTTTCAGATACAATAGCTGTGTTCTTTTGTGTACCTTGTTCTAGAACTCCCATATACTGAAGAGAACAAATTGTTCTGTCGATTGAAGCAAACTATTTGTACTGTTCGCTTCATTTACGTGTGAGGCGTTCTTTTGTTTATCTTTTGTTTTGTCCTGTTCTACGACAAGAAAAGAGCACAGCTAATGTGTGCCATTGTCGGCCCCCCAAAAATGGATATAAATTCTAAAGAAAAAATATAGGGCTCTCCTACATCAAGTCAAAGCATCGTCTATTTTATATTGGATCGAAGCATTGCTGGCTTACCCATTGGTTACGCCTGCAGTAGTAGGAGTAGCCAACTCTAGAATACAACAAGAAACTACAGCGCACGAAATTAACTTAAAGGCACCACACTTTTTATGTATTTATAAAAATATGAATCTTTATTTTATACCTTGGTGACGAGCTCTTATGTTAACAAATATTTGACAGCTATTTTTGTTTGCTAGAATACCAAATCTCTTTAAAAAAAATCTCCATAAAAGTTAAGTGATCAGCTAACGCCTGACATCTCTTAACTCTTTACGCAGAATACCAATTTCTATTAACGGGCTTTGACCACCCAGTTAAGTTATATCTTACCTAGAATCAGGGGTACATTTAAGCAATTCAATTTTTATGATATAATAACCTTTTCTCATTTTGTATATGAAAATTTACTGCAACTATCATAATCGGAGATAATTTAGAAAATATATTTACTACTATAAATCTAATTTTGCTATATTCAGTTTGAATAAGACGAAGCAATTTGTTTTCTTACATGCAGGAAATGTCCAGTAAGCTACCTAACTTTCTTGATACATATGGTAAATTAAAAATTTCTCTCAGCGCATTAAGTATCACAAATTTGAACCAATCCAATATTTTTTGGGAAGAATTCTTTTAATTTGTTTCACGAAGATTTTAGTACCCGAAATAATTTAAAAAAAATAAATTTCGCAAGAATTACAATTGGATAATATAAGTTTAATTTCCATGAGAGCTGTAGGTACTACCATTCTCCCGTCCTAAGCATAAAAATCCTATCAGACAATTTGTAAAAATTAATTTTTTGGAAAGTTTTGGTTCATTCATCGCTAAATCGGGAAATTGTTATTTTCACTTCTGATGTAAAATCTGTCATCAAATAAATCTTAGAAAGTTTGCAGATACCTACGACCATATGCTTAGTTAAGCAGCATTATTTTTGGCTTAGAGTATATATGTAATTCATTTAGCTAATAACTATGTATGAATAAAAACAAAAAAAAATGGCTCAGAATACTTTCAGGTTAGGAAATCTATATCACAGAAATAGACTTTTGGGTTCCATAGTTATTGATATAAGAGAAAAATTTAAGAAATTAACAGTGAAAGTTGTGGTATTGATCCTAATGTAAGCTTGCAGTGGAGTTCAGCTTGAAAAAATTAAAAATTATTGAAAGCCAATTTTACAAACTTCTGAGATATCTCTTCTTAAACTACACTAAAAAATTTTAAATAAATTCTTCACAAATAATTTTTTTTTCTAAGTTGGATCCTGCTAGGACATTTCAAATGTCATACAAAACCTCACTACAGAAATTCCCCTGAGCATCTTTTATTTATTTATTTATTTAACAGAGCCAACAGGTCAAAAAATTCCACCTGACAATTACAAAAGAAAAGAAAGCAAAAATAAAAAATAAAAACAAACAAAAAACCATAAAAAAGCAACAAAAAAAATACTCAAATGTATGTAAATAAAAATAAAAAAATAAATAAAACTAGAATAATAAATTATAAAACTACCACAGCAAAATGTGTATAAGTAAAATTATTACAATTATTTTTATTCATAAAGCAGACTTTTCAACTTTGTCGAAATCAATGAGGTCTGAGTGGTCATTGAAGGCTCTCAACATAAAGTAAATAGGCTCATTATAACTGTAATTGGTGCGATAATGAGGAACATGTAACAAGGTATACGAGTCATTCCTCAAAATTCGTGGGCGAATATTGAGGTTAATTTTTGATAATAAACAGCTCAAGAACGTCTACGGCATTAATAGTTTTTTTTGAAAATAGGATACTACCTTAATTCCATCACTAGAGGTAGCTTAAACAGATTTAATCTCTGCTCATAAGGAGGAAGCGTGAGAGGACTATCCCATAGGAGACATCTATGTGTGAAGTGAATAAATCTCCTCTGTATAGATTCCAAGCACCTCAGATGTCATAACAAGGACAACAAACGAGGATAGCATACTCAATAAGAGGTCGCACAAAAACTATATACAAGGTACGTAAAGTAAATGGATCATTAGAATCGGACGTCCATCTTCTCACAAATCCTTATACGGTATTAGCCTTAGAATTGTCTTTTCAATATTTGGTAAAATGCAAAGTTTGGTATCTAAAAGTACACCAAGGTCTTTGACTTCGAATGTAGTCAGAAGTGGACAATATTTACGCGTAAAGCTAATGGTTTTACACTTGTCAATATTTAGGTACATAAAATTTTTATTACACCAAATGAACAAACTGTCAATGTCTGATTGCAAAGCGCCACAACCAATAGATCTATAGACCGTCTTAAAAATATTGAAATCGTCAGCATATATCAGAATATTAAATAGATTAATAAAATCGTTAATAAATAAGATGAAAAGCTGCGGACCAAGATGACTGCCTTGAGGAACACGGAAAAGTGCAGGCAGAGACAGCCGACCTAATTTGCTGGACATTAATTTAAAAAAGGAGGATATCCGAGGACACCAAGCTTAAAGAGCAAAAGCTTGTGGGATATTTTATCGAAGGCCTTACTGAAGTTGGTGAAGCCGTAGTCAACTTTATTTCTATTTTCCATAGATTTGAGACAAACCGAATTAAATTCAACGAAATTAGTGGAAGTTGATCGCTTCTTCACAAAACCGTGCTCCCTTGTAGTTAATAAATGTTTGCAGTGAAAGTATACAACATCACATACAATCACTTCAAATAGCTTAGGAATGACCGAAAGCTAGACAATATTCCAATAATTAGCTATTTCATCTTTTCTGAATTTCTTGTGTATAGGAATAATATGGGATAACTTCCATGTTAATGAGAATATACCGATCCGCAGAGAGTAGTTAAATAGATCCGACAAGGGATTTACAAGATTGTGCCCGCAATTGAACTTGGAATCGAGTTTGGCAATATACTCAAGCAAACCATCTTCAAATATCGTAAGATCACTAAGGCTATAAGCACCACTCCTGAGGACAGAAGAATAGAACTAAAATAGGATTCATCAATTATTTCACTATGATGAGTAAAGCTAGTACCTACTAAAGTATTCAGCAAAGAGGTTGCAGATAATGTTGGGATCGGAACTAGTATGAAATTCATATTACATTTTAGATGGATATCCATCAGAGTTCATACAGGCAAAAAACATCCCCCCAAAGGGCATTTCATCGAAAAAATTAATATCACAAAAGTTTCGGACTAATTCAGACTTCTGATTTTTTATCCCAACCGAATTTAATAAATGAGCGGGCAGAATACATAAAACAATATTCAACTTTAGTTGTGTTTTGGACCGCTAAATAATTGTTCTGTTCTTCAACATAAGAAGAGAATTTTTAGCTGAACTTAATACGGCTAAGCTAAGTATTCTTTGCACTGAAAGGCATTTTTAGCGTTCCTTGTTTTGTTTGTGACCTTGAATTAAGCTCAATTTTCCGGACCACAAGATCCTTTCTGTTCAATGTTGAATAAGTAATAATTTAATTAACTGTTATTTAATTGATTTACAATTAGCCACAAACCCTAACTCAGCTATTGAAATTAATGAAATCAAATTAATAAATTCCTGCAAGACGAGAATAATCTTTTCATTGCCTTTTACAGACCCCTCGGGCTCAGAACGTGACTTACATTGTGATTGCACACAAAAATTATTGTATATTTTTATTTTTGATATATAATGGAAGACATGGAAATCATATTTGTATTTCAATACTATCCTTTCAATCTTTTTCTAATTTTTAATGCCAACATTATATAAATATAACAATTTTATGCTAATGTATAAATAAACTGCTAAAAAATCTCATCTACATACATATATGATATTTTTAGTAGGAGACCATTTGATTGTCCACACTATTTTGTTCTTTCGGGTTCCGTATATATCTCGTCTCCATTAATCAAGCGTATCTCCACTAAAACTCTGTTTTACATAACAAATGTGCCATCCAAATCCTACTTTGAAATCCGGGATAACTTATATCCAAAGCAAAATAGCACTTTACAGATTGCTAATGAATTATTCATTTCAAGTAAATTTATCAATCTTTTAGGATGATAGCAACAAAATACACAAAAACATGTAAATCAATTGCATCGTAAATAAAATCTGAAAATGTGTGTGTATGTGTGTATGTACGTTGTTATTGATACAAATTGATACTTAATAATCATTTTGTAGAATTTCTAGATAAGAAAATAATAACAGCGATTTAAGTCTTCTCTACTTATACAGGGTGGTCCGTTTACAGTAGTCCAAATGAAAACCAGCGATAGGAGATATCACTAGCTCCATCTAAATGTCATATGGAGTTGTAATAAAAGTTTATGGTTTAGAAGTAACTCAAAACTTTATGATTTTTGAGATATTTCCTACCCTCATTTACACCATCACTTCACTTTATCACCACTGTGCTAAGACTTATTCACTGGATTTAGATTCCTATTAAATCGCTTGAAATGTGTGTGAAGAACAGCGGCAATGTGCTACCTGATAATCTTCTAGAGATTAACGAAGTGCCTCAGGGCTCCATTTTGGTTCCATTATTGATTATTTTGTATATTAATATGTGAATGCTCTATTTAGAATGAAAGTGTTCGTATATTTATGCTGATGATGTGCAGATGTATTTGAATTGATGATTTGCGATTATATCTAGTCCATAGACAATTAATTAGCTTTAAATCTGACATGCTAGGAGTGTTACTGAATGGTGTCAAACTGCCGTAAAACTTCCACTTTAGGAGTTGTACTTGAATCGTGAATGAAATTTTGCGAATATATTACTGCTAACTATTTAGTAGTGACGTAGGTAATTCCGTGATTGAGTCTTGGTTATAGGTAGTTGAGGTACATCAAGATATATCGTAGAGAAACTTTCGTATAGTACTGGTCTTGATGTGGGTTAATTCCAATGCTGGTCTTGTTGCGTTGGAATTCCAAAGGACTAGATATCCTTACACGGATATACAACAACCTAATATGTAAGCTTGAAGAATACGTTTTACAACCAAACGTTGTAAGCTTGAAGAATCTTCAGTATAGAAGAAAGTCAGCGTCATACAAGGTTAAAACATCCGTAGGAGATCAATCTTCTGTGCGAGTATCTTCAGTTGAGAAGGATGTCTTCGTTAGAAAGAAGTTTGTGACTGAGATAAATATTCTTGAGGAAATATTCTCAGTGTGCAGATGTTTCCTGGAAAGTCTAATTTTCTCCCTTAGTTTTCCAAGGATCTCCAAGAATATGAAAAAAATGAGTTTTTCAATAATGAATAAAATTATGCGATTTAAATTTCAACACCGAAAATAGAGGTTCACATATATTTCTTCTTGGATGTTTTCTACTAATTATTACAAGGATCTTTTCAGAATATCCTAAACTTAAGCAGATATTAATCTGTTTGTAAAGTAACGTCAAAGCAAGAAGTGACAATTTTTTGTTTTCTTTTTATTTGGTGAAAGTATTAGCCTACTATCTCTGCTGCTTTACGAAACTTTCCAGTACTTTCGTTAGTTTCGAAATTAAAAACCTACAAATGTCAGGTACAGTCACGGCACGAGATTCAATGACTTATATTACGTTGTCACCACAACACTCCCCCGCCAGCGAAACCTTGAGTTTAGCGATATAAAAATCGTTGGGGTGGATGGGTGGCTCGTCCAGCTCGAGTCGTTCTATCAGGTAGTATGGTATTGCTGTCAGGCAGGAACCGCACGCGTCGTGGTGATGCGCTTGACGAGAGTGTAACGTTTGCAGTGTGTGGGTCTCTGTTGGTGGAAAATGTGCATCCTCCTGCTCGTAGCTTGGATTAGTCAATAAATCTCCAAATGGAGAATCACTTGTTTCTTGTTCCTGAGGAGTTTGAAAAGGTTGGGAGGCTGCGGTGTGTCAGGTTGCTCCTGTGGTGGGATTAAATCCTCCTCATCTTTGTGAGAAGGCTTTAATCGGTTGACTGAAACATTGACTTCTCTGTTTTTGAGTTTTAGTTTGTAAAAATGTTCATCTCTCTTAATCACCTCAAAGGGACCTTCGTAAGGAGGCTGTACGGGTGGTCGGATTGAATCAGTACGTACGAACACATGCGAACATTTATCGAGCTCTTTAAACTTGAAAGGTGATTGGTGCGAATGATCTGTAGCTGGCGTAGGCCTAATATCTGAACAAAAATTCCGAAGTGAGGTAACAAATTCGTTTTGCAAATGTGACTGAGAATTTTGGAGGAAATCTCCCGGTAAGCGTAAACCTTCCCCGTAGACCATTTCAGCTGGTGTTGTCTGGAACTCTTCTCTGAAAGCAGTCCGGGGAGACCCAATAACACTAATGGTAAAATTCTCGACCAGGTCTTTTCCTTATGAGTCATAATTGCAGCCTTGAGTGTTCTATGCCACCTTTCTAGGAATCCATTTGCTTGCGGATGGTAAGCTGCGGTACGATTGCGCTGGAACCCTAGTAACTTAGAGAGCCCCGCAAAAAGTGATGATTCAAATTGTGCACCTTGATCGGAAACTATTGTTTTTGGTACTCCGAAACGACATATCCAAGATTGACAAAGTGCCTCTGCTACCGTTTCTGCAAAAATATCAGCAAGTGGTACTGCCTCAGGCCAACGCGTGAATCGATCGATGATGGTGAGACAGTATCTAAAACCTTGAGATGGCGGTAGTGGGCCGATAATATCAATGTGGATATCTTGAAAGCGACCGGAAGGAGTAGGAAAAGTCCCAAGTGGCTTTTTGACATCCCGCGTAATTTTACATTGCTGGCATTCCAGACAGGAACGTGCCCAAGAATTGACATCTCTGTTCATAAAAGGGTAAAAATATTTTGAGCTTATTAGTCTGTTAGTAGACCGGATGCCTGGATAAGCTAGATTATGCACCGTATTAAAATCTCGTTTTCTAAATTGTACTGGAATGAAGGGTCTGTTTCCATTTGATGAGACTTCGCAGAATAGCTGCTTGTCTGTGCCGAAAATGGGAAATTTCCTGAACTGATACTGTGAATTTTGAGAAACACTCTGGAACTCTGCATCCGTGACTTGAGAATCTGCAATAGTGGCGAAATCTATTAAGCTAGGAAGATGAATTTCATCTAATCTAGAGAGTGTATCCGCCAATACATTGTCCTGACCTGCTACGTGCCTAATATCGGTGGTAATTTGACCTAAAAAATCCAGGTGGCGCAATTGTCTGGAAGAAGCTTTTTCGGCTTTTTGCTTAAATGCAAAAGTTAGTGGTTTGTGGTCAGTATATAGCGTGACAGGACGACTTTCTAGGAGAAAACGGAAGTACCTGACGCCTTTATAAGCTGCCAAAAGTTCACGGTCATATGCACTATATTTAAATTGAGCGTTATTGAGTCTCACCGAAAAGAAATCTAAGGGCTGCCAACAACCGTTAATCTTTTGCTGGATCGCTGCTACCGATGGCTGTATCAGAAGCATCTGCCCATAAAGCGAGCTCGGCAGTTTGGCTGGGAAAAGTGAGAAGAGTAATCTCAGACAGCTGCTTCTTGAACAATTCGAAAGCCTTGATAGCTTCTTCTGTCCAAATGATTTTGCGTTTGCCGTCCTTTTTGGTACCTTTGAGGAAATTGTATAATATTCTTTAATTTTGTTGGTAACTGCTTAAGATACTTGAAAGTTGCTTTTCTATGATTACATCCGATTTATTCACAAACTACTAATATTTGATTTTATTATTTATCTCCATTGCACTTTTACTTTTCAAGGTCAGATTTTTTAATAAGCTGTGACGTCGTTTGGTTGGTCGCAAATAGTTTCAGTCGGCAACAAAAGTCACACTTTGCATCAGATGTTAACGATAATGGCCCGTCCATCGGTTGGCACCAAAAAAAATATCGAGATTTATCGCTGCGTAGGTTCAGCGGAATAAAGGGGACCCAAATGAGAACAGCTGGGTTTGAGTTCCATTTCTTGCTTTATTGCTTGCGTCCCTAATATAAATGTAAAACGTTTAATGTAAGGTTTAAGAAACTTAACTGAGAAGTTCGACTTGATTGGTTTCCGTTGCACACGTACTCACTAGTAGATTCCGTTGTTCACGTATAGGAGGCATTGTAAGCAGAGATGGATATTCTATGTTTCCCGGACAAGCCAGTTTAACTTCTAGAATATTTGGATCGGATGATCTGGTGGGAGGTTGAAGGTGATCTGGTGAATCTCTATTGAACTACTTATAATATTGGCTCAAAAAGTTCTACAAATGTTTAACTTAGTTATTTTACCATTTGCATTTTGTGTATAATTTTACCCTATATTGAGCCATGCTTGACCCACATAATTAATACTTGCATTACTTACTATATCTATATTCTCGTCCAATGGTTATTCCGATTAATAAATATCCAAAGCCGCAGAACACTCAAGATTTTCGATCTGTAAGTATGTAACGTCTGGTGTAATGATGCGGGCAGTCAGGATATTGTCCAGGGCCATTTTTCCCGACGTTTCGAGGTTCCGAAGGCTATTCTAGTTCTGTCCGTTAAGGGCGGTCTCTTAGTCACTTATACTACACTAGTTTACTACATTTACCACACGGAGGGTACGAGGTGGGAGTGTGCGCTCGCCACTCTTCAAGCCAACACGATTACCGTGTGCATGCCGTTGAATTAACCAGGACGGGCGGGTATGGGGAAGCAATTGATGTGTGCGCTTACCAAGTCTCGAGCCAGCACGATTAACGTGGGCTTGCCATCGAATTAGGTCAGCAAGACTTAGGCGAACATGACTGGACGGGAGATGTGGTCAGTCGGGCTGCTGGGAGTTAGCTGACAAATCTATTGGTGGCTAACTGACTTTTCTGCGGGTTGCCAGCTGGTTGGGTTAACTCCTACAACTACTTATTTTGTGGTCTGTTGATCTCACTGGTGTCGGATGATTGACTGAGTGTCTGGTTTTTGACTGAATGGATATCAGTTTTCAGAGAAAGTCAGTTTTATTGTGTCTTAAGTCAAACATGGTTTTAGAGCTTAAAAAAGAATTATTTACTAATTATGTGCTACAGGCTACCCAAGTAGGTCTTTACCAGCTTATTAATAAGTCTTATTTGAATGAATCAGTTATGGCAGCCGGCTATTTATAGGAATTCTGGTTATAGGTTCGGTATGCAAAATTCTTGCTTCTGGTATCACTCCACCAGCACAGGTCACTTCTCGCATTCTTGAAAGACTATTATGCGATCAGTTGAAGACTTTTGTGTCAGATCAATCACTATTATATGATTTGCAGTCGAGGTTTCGCACTGGTCAAAGTACAATATCGTCACTCTCCGATCTTATTAGGTGTAACCTGGATAATCGTTTGGTCTATGCTTTGTTTTTTTTTTTTTTACTTCTTGATTTTACTAAGGCTTTCGCCAGTATCAATTTTAATATTCTGCGCGTTAAATTATAATCTAGTTTTGCAGTAAAACTGATTTTCGCTTAACTTGTGGCGACGCTTCATTCCGAACTGCACATTCGACCGATTGCAAATGCCGCTGTATACGCTGTGAATAAATGCGATTTAAAATACTTTGAGATACCTTGCTGACGTCCCAAGGGATCTTTATCTAGGTAGGCTTTTTTTAAACAAAAAATTGAAGTAAAAAATAGACAGTTGTTGTTTTGTTAGTTTTGGATTTTTTATCAAAAGACGAGCACGTCATCTCAACAAAACTTTAACGTTAATAAAATTATATGACCAAGAAAACAAGCTGGAAGATAATTAAATAAACAAATAAAAGAGGAACATCGTTCTAAATATTGTTCCCCCGGATGACTATGAATTTGATTGCTCCCGAATTCTATAAATAATATTAATTTTCAGAATATCTAAATCCTCAAAAATATACTTCAAGAGGAAGATCAGCCAAAACTGAAAGTACCGGTGAGGAGAAGGTGTTGTCAACCTCCATGCAATTGGCACACCTCCGTTACGAACTCAACGGACTTCTAAGTCGTATCAAGGTCGAATGAACAAGATCGCCTCGTTCGCTACTCGACTACTTTCCAACAGTGCTGCTGGTACTAAATCAGCTTGCTCTAAGCGGTTCCACTGTAACTCTCTTGTTGCCATTGAGTCAACTAAGGACCAGTTTACAACACGCTTCTTGCTCAATAACTCGTACTTGCATATTAGCTTTTATGCATTACGCCAGCTGTCACAGGGATAGCTTGGCTGTTACTTTCAGGTATCATCCATCGACGATATAAGATACAACTACGCAAATCAATACAGCAATAAAACTACAATTGCAAGAAACGAAGCCTTCAAGAACCATCATCATACAGAGTTTCTATGACTACACCTTTGAAGAGAGTCCCATCTGGAGCTATGTCTATTCCACTGTGAGTAGATGAAGAACCATTATACTTACGCTTGAATACTATCGCTCCACCTTGCTGTCGTACTGGAAATTAGGATACATATTCCTAAAAACTAAGAGGCAGATTTCAAAACCTGAATATTGCATATAATTCGTGTGCGCGTTATATTTTTGACATAAATCGTTTAAGTTGCATCTTGGAGTTTGCACACAGCATCTTAGGTTGTACATTACATAATTTTTTTTAAAATATTATGGCTCTGAACTGTTTTTAAAGTATTTAAAAAACTATTACCTGATTAGTTATGCAGCAAAATTAAACTGCTCCGACTTGTATGCAACGTTCAGATTGTTATTCCTCTTAGGAAGTACCGGCAAAAATGCGGCTGTGAGGGTCTTTGCTCAATGCAGGGCAATCTTTGACTGCAAATGGGGCATGAAACCGAGTATTGTGCCTGCAAAGGCTTGCTTGCCTCCGAATTACAGGCTCCATGCGATCCAGTACTACTGCTGCACGTGAAGTCCTACTTAATCTGCCAGCCCCTGGACCTTGTTATTCAAGGCAGATGTCAAAATGGCTGTGTGTAGATTGCGCTCATGGAGATGTTGGGAGGATGGCTGGACTGATGCTTACCATTGATCATTGGGTGTGGGCTGGAACGGGAAAACTATCTAGTCCGGATGCCACTGATGCGATGATACCAGAGCTTCCACCGTCTGCACCACTGTCTTCCAGGCTGAAGTTTCTTCCATAATCGAAATGGCAACAAAAAAAGGGCTATCTAGGAAGGACATTGCTATCTTCCCGGATAGTCAGGCAGCCTTGATGGCTCTGAGAGGCTCTCGAATAGCATCTAAGTTACTGGTAGACTGCAGGACGTCAGTAAGCTGTGTATCCACAACACATTGTGCCTTCAGTGGGTTCCTGGTCACATGAAAACGCTTACCTTCTAGTCAGGTTTTGCTCTGATTCTCCCTTGTTTTATCGGAATCTGCTGTAAGATATGCCGCCTCTGTGATCAGGTCTCTCATCAAAACGGATTTAACAATAACAATTATTATTTATTTAAGTACAAAGACTACAAAATGTTCTTAAGAAACAAAAGCAGCGATGGGCAAACCTGAGTACTTGTAGGTGTACAAAACTCTCTTTCTTTATGGGCCTAATAGGGATTTCTCTGACTTTCACTTGGAGCTCGGAAGAAAACAATGCAGAACTGTGGTTGTCATCATCACCGGTCAGAGCTCCGTTTACGCTCATCTAACAAGGATGGGAATTGCTGTCTGTCCTGAGTGTCTGTTTTGCATAAAATAAAGAGCCTGGGACAACTGAATACTTTCTGTTTGCTTGTCCGGTCTTTGCCCGGCCCAGGCTGGATATGTTTAGGTCTGCCCCCTATCTGTGGATGTGTTCAAAAACTTACCCCACCTAGATCTGATGTGCTTCATTAAGCAGACAGGAGTTTTGGTGAGAGGGTGCTGGGGATCTCCCCTCCTGCTTTAAAAAAAAAAACTACAGGCAAAGTGACAGATTCCGGTTTGTTTTTAATAATAATCTTTATGGCTCTAGTCTATAATTTTATTGAGAATATCCCAATAAATCGAAAAAAATAACTTTTTAAAATGAATTATCTACCATTTTCGACCGTTGTCGCTATATTTTCTTTATCGCAATGTCTTTCAGTATCGTAGTGCCTAATTTCATCAAAATATATTTCTATTTCAACCTAAGTTTAAATATAAGTAAGGTGTAGACCACCCAGTAAAATCAATCCTGTTTCACAGGTATTAAAGCTGTTCTACTTAAACGAGTAACAAAGTTGATATAACTTGAACCCTGAATTTTTTAAAAAATTTCAAAGTCAAAAAAGTAAGTCAGTACCCATAGATGACCAGACCGTTCCAGTGATTGTCCTAGTAGTTGACCGTAAATTGGGTTGGTATCATCACTATCCAAAAAGTATTTTGTATATGATGACGAAGCGTTGTACGACATGGTGGTGCACCATTATCCACAGTCGTGGAAAAAAGTTTAGCCGGCATGGTTATTCAATGATAGTACTAAGGATTTTCCGCTAGAAAGACGTGTAGACGATATGTCTATGTAATGATTATTTCTTATTTTTCGTAAAAATTCGTAAAAATTTTCCAACATTTTTCCGAATAACATAAACATATCGTCTACACCTCTTTCTGGCTAAACTTTCTTTCACGACTGTGGATAATGGTGCACCACCATATCGTACAACACTTCGTTATTATATCCAAAAAACTTTTTGGCAAATTTTTACGAATTTTTACCATGCACTTGCGTAATTTTGCAAAAAAAATTACGAATTTTTACGAAAGCCAATATTTAAATTATCAAAACGAATCATAAAAAATGAATATCAATAAAAATTAGAGTAAACCACTTCGAACCGTTCTCAAATGGCACCGACAAACGCGCTGACGACAATTTGGCAACCAAATTGGCGGAATATTTTGTTGTTGTTGTTGTTTGGTTGCAAGTGAAAACATTTGTATGATTTCGAGAATTGGTTAAGCTTAGGACATTGTCTCCAAACTGCAATAATTGCTCTCAACTATGAATTTTTTGTGATCTATAAAGTACAGTATCGACTATACCTGAGGAGCTACAAATTGTGACTTCCATTTATAAATATATATTGAAAAAGGACCCTTAAATATTTCGTGGATGGGCCCTTGAATTCATATCTACGACACTGACAATAGTTTGTTAGATACCTTAGAAAAGAGCAACGCGCCACAAAAATTTATTGGATAAAATTTTTAAGAGTGATTAGTCATTAGTGCATTAAAATTACTTCTAATATGTAGAGAGTGCTTGTAAATATCAAACAAAAACATTTTTATGATATAAAATGAATATACTCGAATTAGTAGCTAAATGAAATTTTCCACCACACAATTTTTACTATTAAAATGGACAATCGCCCATTTTCTGTTATAAATATGGCGCATAATGTGTAGGTAATCCACTAGTATTAATTTGTGGCTCACAACAATTCGTTTGTGGCTTATAACTACTTAGTTGTATTCCATCAATTACTCATAACTACATATGTGCGTGTGAGCTTGTGACTCGTAAATGTTCAGTTTTAAATCAGAACTAATTGTTTGCAATCCATAACTGTTTCCGTAAAAGTTTTTTCTTTTTATTATAATTAAATCACGTATAAAATTCATAGGTCTACTTTTAAAGCAGTAAATTCGCTATTAAAATTCTACATTCAGTGGGATTTGTGTATTATATCGCTTACTTTTATTGTGCTAAATTGAATATAAAGTTGAGAAAATTGAAATTTTTATCGGAAAACAAGACTATGTTTAAAATATATACGTGAAATGTAAATAAAATGTAGTCCCCACTTTTAGATGAATCGACTTGGAAGGATTGAAATGAATTTGTGTTTGTTATTTATAGTGGATCAGAGTTAATAATCTCTTTTTGAAACATCATTTTCTCGTTCACAACTACACAG
This sequence comes from Dioctria linearis, assembly GCA_963930735.1. Lineage (NCBI taxonomy): Eukaryota > Metazoa > Arthropoda > Insecta > Diptera > Asilidae > Dioctria > Dioctria linearis. The sequence goes on from OZ005743.1 coordinate 161,830,652, forward strand.
TTGTCTCTAACAACGATGGGATTTTGTTCTGAATTGCACAGGTGTAATCAACAGCCACATAGTTTTATTCAGAACTAAAAAGTTACCAATTACAACCATGTAGTTGTATTCATAACCACAGGGTTATACCATAATAAAATGTTTCTCTTGCGAGCTCTAGAGTTGTAGATGACAACTAAGTAGTGTCCTTGAGAACTACTGAGATGTAGCTCTTTTGAGAAATATATAATTGTAATTCACAACTATACAGTCGTTCTGAGAGCTGCGATTCAGAGCTATAACTGTACTGCACATAGCTCTGTTGAGTATACTGCTGTTCGAACCAAATCGGTTCGAATATATTTTTGTTTTTACCGATTACTTTTAAAGGGAACACATCCTGAAAACAAAGCCATGTATTTGTCATCTACATAGCACATTGCACAAATACAATACAACAATATAGCCTCATTGAGCAGATCAAATTTAAATTCTTATCATATGATTGAAGCAATTAGATTCGTGCTAAAAATCAATTGCTGAAAAAGAACATATGCAAAAATACCATGCTAAAATTGAGTTCTAAAAGCAAAACAAATTCAATCTAATTACAAATTTTCCCAAAAATAGGTACAGCATCTAACCAAAGCATGTGTTGTCATGTAGCATACAATGCATGGCACAAATACAATCAGATCAAGCAGATCAATTTGCAACTCTATCATCATTATAAGTACTATCGAACGGGAACTTCTTCTCTACGTGATAGAGATAACATTTTTTGCAAATATACAGAATTCAATTTAACACAGCAGCATGGTTTGCTTTAAATTTCTTGTTGCTATGCATTTTTGTTCGTTGCTATGCATATTTTATCCCTAGTACCGTAAAATTACAGATGCACGGCCAATTCTTGTGATCATGCGCCTCTGCTATTCCATCATTGGTGTCGTGTGCAAGCAAGGGCTATATAAACAGCAATTTAACTTGACTCGACCTCTTTTTCAGTTTGGCAGTGGAGTGAGTGACTTGATAATTTTTCTTAGTGGTATTTCCTAGTGTTGTGAATTTTTATTAACGGTCTAACACTTTGTTTGGTTGACAATTGAAATAAATTTTTCTTATTCTGGGTTGCGACTAGATTAGAAGATTTATTTGGATAGCGACTAAATAAAGATTCTTATTACGGGTAACGACTGTAGTAAGAAATTTTACTAATACTATACACTTTATTGTGGGTAACGACTACAATAAAGATTCTTATTACGGGTAACGACTGTAATAAAACACTTTGTTGTGGGTAACGACTGCAATAAAGACTCTGTGGGTTTCGACTGCAGTAAGAACTACTCACCTCACTTTATTCTGGGTATCGACCAGAATAAAGAATATCCCAATCCCAACCTCAATTAAAGTTATTAAAATCAAGTCAATCAACTGCCAAACATAGATCAGGTGAGTACAAAGTTTATTGCAACAACATTATTATATTTATGATATATCTTATATTTTCCGTTTATTGAAATTTGATAAAGTGAGCTATTAGTATTTTAAAATTATCGAGTTTTAAGCTCTAGTTTAACAGTGAAGTGTATAATTTGTAGACAAACAATTAAAACCACTAACTTTATACCACTGGCATCAATTTTCACCACATTATTCATTATTGCATGTATGCTCTGACTACGGGCAGAACATTTCACTGCATATGGTTGTAACCCCATTTTTACCATTAATTATTTTCTGATCTCATTTAAAACTTCCATAGTACAGCATACACAAAATAGGAATAAGATCATAAAATAATTCCACAAATTAAATTAATTTAAACTGGAACATAGGTTGTTGCTATGAAATTCTAACTAAAGATCAGAGAAACATCAATTTTTTTTAGAAGAGCAAAACTATTAGTTTTGTGCAAAATACAAGAATGAAAGGACTATGTGCCAGCCACAATTAACAACCAAGGCTTGTAGTTCGCATTTGGTTACCGGGTCAAGTTCACATAATAGTCCTTAGCAATAGTCCAAGCCAAGTAAAATGGTTCATGGTTCGTATATAGATAAGAAGATAGGATAGGTTACCAGATAGTTGTAGCATCTGCAAAAGTGATAGTTCCTAATTGGTTGTAAAAATAGATTCGCTTATAGATCTTAGAACTCCTTACGTGAACCAGATGGCTGTTACAACTAAATAGTTCACATAAATTTATAATATCTAAAATTGTCTCAAATAAGACATTGTCAACTATCCTTAATCAAACTCGTTATTTATTGTCAGAACGTTCTTACACAACGGTGGTTTAGTCCGTAACAACTCAATAGTTCTCGCATTGCTATTTGGATAGATTATTACTGTTAGAGGTTTTTTTTTGTTGCTATAAAGCCTCGTTTCCACTTATACAAATTTTCTTACCCGACAAGTTTTGAAACAAGTTGGCAACATTCTCTCTAAGTGGAAACGCTATATGAAAATTCAGACACATGTTGGCAACTTGTTCGATGTCGGCTGTAAAAACTCGCAGAATTTGTTGGGTGGATTTGTTCATTTAAAGCCCTGGTCACACCGGGAGCGGCGCGGCAAAAGCGACTGTTCACACCGGGCGCGGCGCGGCGGATTTTTCCCATTTTGAAATGCTGACAACTTCCTAACAGCAACGAATCGAGATTTGTGTTCAGTGCATTTTTAATGTTCGGTTGTGATTGGTTGTCAATTACAGCAATTATTGTCTGTTAAATGTATTCTAGTTCCGATGAAGAAGCTCTGATATTAGCAGCACTGCTTGAAGAGAACCAGAGAAATGTTAGAAAGTATTGGGAACATCCAATTATAAAAAAAAGAAAACAACTAGGAGAATTTTCTAGGCTTGTTCGGGAGCTGCAAAGTGATGAGGATCGATTCTACGAATACTTTAGAATGCCAAAAGCCGCGTTTGAAGAATTGCACCAACTTATTGCAAATGATATAAGAAAGTATATCGTCACGAGAGCGACTTGCACTTACCTTAAGGTAAAAACATACATATTTTCAAATAATTTATATATTATATTTTAATAATTAATTTTTTAGGTTTTTAGCTACAGGAGACTCTTACAAGACAATTGCTTTCAGTTTCCGCATTGGAAGATCTACCATGAGTAGTATAGTTTCCGATGTTTGTGGAAAGCTTTGGGAAAAACTTCAACCCATTTACATGCCGTTTCCGAACAAAGAACTGTGGGAGCAATCTGCCAAAGGTTTTGAATGTTTATGGCATTTTCCAAATTGCGTAGCTAGCATCGATGGAAAGCACATCACAATTCAGTGTCCCAAAAATAGCGGGTCAAATTTCTGGTGCTATAAATATAAATTTTCCATAGTACTATTAGCAATGGTTGGCCCAAATTACGAGTTTTTAGCAGTAGATATTGGAGGGTATGGAAAAGATAGCGACGGAGGAATATTCGAGCGATCTGCAATTGGTCAAAGGTTTACTAATCAAACATTTAATATTACCCCCCGATAAGCCTTTGTATAAGGACGGACCTATACTTCCTCATGTAATTGTTGGTGATCAGGCTTTTAGCCTCAAAACTTACTTAATGAGGCCATTTCCGGAAAATAAGGTGAGAAACGATGAGCGACTGCAAATTTTTAATAAGCGCCTTTCACGCGCGCGACAAGTGGTGGAAAACGCTTTTGGAATTCTCACCAACAAATGGAGGATTTTCCTACGTCCAATGCAAGTGGAACCTAAAACCGTAACAAACGTAGTTCAAGCAGCTTGTTGTCTACACAATTTTTTGAGAGCGAAAAAAGTCAACAATCCTCACCTGGGCCGATCAGAACAGTTTCCCCAAGAGAAAGCAATGACATCGTTGAGATCCATCGCAGTAAACAGTAGAAGGGGTCGTAATGATGCTTTTGATGTCAGAGATCGGTTTGTAACCTATTTTAATTCAGAACAAGGAAAACTACCATGGGAATAATAAAATAAATTCTGTATATGTATATTTAAATCAATAAAGTTTATTTCTTATGTCAAAGTAAAAATATTTGATTCCCATCCACTATTTCCAGCAGGACAATCAGTTATAGAGAGTTGTATGATGTCTTGATTCTCGTTGGGTGGTTTAGTTGGGGGCTGTGCACTTCGACCTAGCCCTGCAGACGCTGAAGTAACAGATATGTTCGTGGCAGAGGAATTTATTGACGGTGAAAATATTTCTTGCTCATCTTCAGCGTTTTGATCATATTCGGCGTCAGCAAATACATCCGCTATTTTCCGCTTAATTGTAATCTGCCTTCTCTTTGAAAATGTTTTCAAAGTTTTCGCATAACTCTGAAAAAGCATGTCAATGGCGTCCATTTCTTCTTTTTTCGCCTTCTTGTTTTCCAAGTACTGTATTACTTTGTCCACAGTTGGAGTGTGTTGTACTGAATTTTTTGTTTGTGGCACTTCGCTATGTTCTTCAGGGGCATCTGGGGAGAACGGTGATGTCACAACAACGGTATCTTTTTCACATGAATTATCTTCTCTGGGAACATTTGAGACAGTGCTATAAAAAACGAACGATTCCTTCAGAATATTTTTAAAAACAACACAGCACATACTTTTCAGAAATAACATCACATTTTAAAGAACTCATCAACTCCATGTAAGCCCATTTCCTTTTTTTCTGAGCTACTTGTCCGGTTGTTGTTTTTTTGAATTCTCAAATTTTTCATATATTTGTCGCGTAAGTTTTTTCATTTGTGTTTTGCCACACCTGCATTATAAAAATAAATTTTTGGTCTCAATCTAAAACTTACAATACAAATCTTAAAAATTACTTTCTTCCACCCCGCATTCTTCTGCTACCAATTTCCAAGCCTCTTGCTTTCTATTGTTGTCTTTATATGAGTTGTTGCTAAAATCATACAAAATAGGGAATTTTTTCACGCACTCAATTAACTGTTCCATTTTAACACAAAACACTAGGTGAGACACCGTCCAAAATGGTAATTTTACGCTGGCGGCAACGGAAAAATTATACTGATGAGGATCGATTCTAGGAATATTAAATGACATAAGCCTCATTTAACGAATTGTGCGGACATATTTCTAACGAAAATGAAGTTTTGCCGCCAGCGGCGGCGGGCAAAATTGTGTTTTTGTTTGAGTAATCTCCAAAATCGCCGAGCGGCAACTATTTGGTCGTGCCGCGCCGCGCCTCGCCGCTCCCGGTGTTACTTATAGATTTAATTTTGCAAGAACAATCGCGCAGCGGCAATTGAAAAATGCCGCGCCGCGCCGCGCCGCTCCCGGTGTGACACCCACTTAAGTAGAAACGCTCATTTGTTGTGTTGGCTAAACTAGTGGAAGGCAATGGAGTAGAATGTAAGAAGTTAAGCCAACAAGTTAAGCTAACATGTCGGCTCCCAACAAGTACACAACATGTTACCGAACAAGTTGGCACAATTTGTATAAGTGGAAACGAGGCTTAAGAACCAGGTTAACACAAGCTCGTTGTAGTGATACGTTTACTTTAATAAATAAACGGTCAACAATACATGCGTTTCATCACTTAGCCGGTGTTAAACTATACATAACCCAAACACTGCATGAAATGACATGCAATACAATATAGAACAAAAGGTTTAAGTATTATTTAGACGTTTTTTTAAGAACATATGCTTATGCAACAACAAAATGCTCAGCCACATTATTTTCACGGACGTTTTGTACGGCGTTTTTACGGCGTTTTTGTCGTGTCGCCCACATTTTGTTTTAGCCTTAAGGTGGAAGAATCAAAGAATTATTCCAGGGTAGATGCCTAAAGGCTAAAACATAATGTGAGCGACATGACAAAAACGCCGTACAAAACGTCCGTGAAAATACAATGGGAGCGACAAGAACTGTAAATGCCCAATTAAATTTATTCTGTTATTTGTGTTCTACATTAAAAATAGAAAGAATTTCAACGAATAAATTAAAAAAGATTATTAAAATTGCATGTGTGGCCGTTTTGGCTAATGAAGATAAAAAACAGAACCAATATAGAAGAAGTAGGTGTGTCCAAGAGTTATATAAAACTCATAATGCGGTGACATTTTACCACTTCAATAAACTTTTCTTCCATTTTTTATTTAACCAACTTTGATATTTAGCACTGCATTGTTATTTACTGATATTTTTAATTTATCAAGCCATAAATGAAATTGCAATGAACGTATAACAATAAATATGAACGCAACCCAAAATTATAATTTTGCTAAACGCACCCTAAATGTGCGACAAACTTCAATTTACTTTTAAGTTCGACGACAACGGCGAACGATGTCGTTAGCATTGTATTTTATATACTGCCATGTTATTAGAATCCAAATGACAGCGTTTTTTACGGCGTTTTTGTCGTGTCGCTCACATTGTTTTAGGCTTAAAGCATTTGTGCATTTGTACAAATATCTGCGTCTCTCAATTTGTCGAATATTTTCCTCGCCTTGTCTGTACTCCCACATTTTCGTTATATTTGAAACAATGTATATGGCCAATATTTTCTGCGCATACTATTTCCTCTCACACTACTCGTTTATTCGTCAAATTTCTACCCACAGTTATGCGTCTTTGCTTTGCACAGACTTCAATCTCAGGTTTGTCACGTTTGTGGTTCACCTTGCAAGGGCCGGATTCTGTAACTCGGAGGGTTTGGGAGTTTGGGAGATGAGAATTTTCGTTTTCCCCGATTACAACTCCCTAACTCTCCTTTCGCGATTCTCTAAAATACTTGGGGAGTTAGGGAAAACATGAGAAGTATCGCAATATTGAAGGACGGCTAACTCTGTGTGGGAGGGTCGTAGAGCATTGTAGTTTTTTCCTTCGGATTTAGGGTCTAGAGTACAAAAATATAGATGACAAATATTTGGGGTAGGGGCCTATGGGGTTGGGAGATCGTACCACCCCTTATTGGGGGTTGTCCAAAATACGTCATGTTTGGTATCAAATTAAAGAGGGAGAAGCGGGTAATCGAGTGGTGTAGTTCTTTTTTGATCATTTTAACTTCATAACTGACTTTTTACCGCCGAAATACGGATTTTTTTCACTTGGGTCATATACACCCCAGTTCCTATATTTTGCATATATTTCTTCTTCTTTGTTTCACATTCATTAGTACTCTGTTGCGAACATTTTTCTCATGGAAAGTGAACTTCCACAACTTATCAGTTCTTCATAATGATGAGTTGAAAATATATCCATTCTTATACCAAAAAAACGTCCATTTTTTCATCTTAAGAAGGACTGATTCACTTCTTTTACAGTTATCTCCAAAACTATTTACCGGACTCAAACACTAATTACATATCTAATTAGGGGACAAAATCTACATACAAGCTTTAACGTGCATATTTAAAATTTTTGTAGCATCTCTTCTGTACTGGTAGACGACCAAATTGACCATTATCACGTGAATTACAATTTTAGCGAGTACCTTGAGACACCAAAATCCGTATTTCTCTGTAAGTAATGCAAGGATTTCCATAATTTATTTTTGCAAACATAGCCAGGATATGCAGTGAATCCATAATTCAATTTGAAAATACTAGGTACATTGGTACCTTCACAAAGGACAATAAAAGTCAGTTGAGAAATATTTTTCTTACTTCTCCACAACTAACACAGTCGAGAGTTTTGTTGAGTGGAATAGAGAGTTTGGCAAGTCTCAATACAAATTCCCCGAGTTACAGAATTCCGAGTGGAGAGTTAAGTGGCAGAAGAACTCTCATCTCCACAACTCCACAACTCTCCGAGTTAGTGAATCCGGCCCCGGATGAATTAAGAGCCAGTGCAGATGTAGTTGTTATGATGTTTGGATTCTTACAACTAAAACAAACTAAGAATTCGAAGGAGAAGTTGCTTGATGCTGTCCTTGAATAAAAGCTGAAACAAGTATTGACATTGTAAGTATTTCTACTGTTTAAATTCTAGCATAATTCTTTGTTCATAGAACTTGATATTCTCCCCCACGCATCGGCAACAGAATTTCTATTTTTGTGTTGGAGATTTTTTGGATCTTAGCTCATAAAGCCCTATAAATACCAGAGTCGATTCATTTGACCATTTCATTTTCTTGAACACGTACGTCTGCCTGATAAGCCACAGAATTTATACGCGACTAATTATCTGTTTCCCATTTTCAGTGGGAAGCAAACACATAACAAATTTTTCCTGCATTTAGCTCCCACATATCTCGCCTAATAGAGAGACACAGAAAACATTTGTGTAATAAACACACACACAAATGAAGCACAAAAAGTGTACATTACAAACTTTGGCTGAAACGTACGAATGGCAAATATTCCTCTTTGTACCTCACACACACCTCGTCAAATGATAAGCATTGCCAAATATGTGACAAATGTCTCACACATTGTGTGGCACCGGCTTAAGAGCAAAGTGTAGGAAGCTCCGCTGAACAGGCTCGATTCCGTGTGTACGATGTGTATACCCCAAAAAGGAGACCAGACCTGGCTATGCGTATTTAAGAAGTGGTCTCACAAAGCAAGTGTACAAACTACAAACGCATTATAATAGTGGAATTCGAGATCTCTCTCGGGACCAACGTTTAATATTTAAAAACCAACATGAACTACTCTTTGATACCATGAAGTTTATGTGGAAGATAAAATTCAATCTGTGGTAACATTTAACACCTAAGTTGTAGACAGAACCCACACGGCGAATCGAGGAATCCGAGAACTCATAATCATAACTGATTGGTTTCTGATTTCTGTGGAAAGTCATAACCTCGCATTTTTCGATAATGAGTACCAAATCATTGCTTTTGCAACAATCAGGAAATTTGTGAAGGTCACCCTGTACATGTCGTCAGCATTAATCAAGACTTTGCAGTACCTCACAATAGAGACAATGTCGTCAATAGATAGAATAAAAAACAGAGAGCCCAACTGATTCCCTTCAGGTACGCCAGACGAGGTTATCAAGACTCTAGAGATGGAATGTCTGTTATCTAAATATGACTCAGTTCATTTAAGAAATGTTATAGGAAATCCATACTTTTCCATTTTAAACAGTATCACGGTGTGATATAGCTTGTCAAAGACCTTACAAAAATCTGTAAAAGTAAAATCTGTTTGGTAGCCTTTTGTAATCTCGCGAATGGTATTCCGTGACAAATTCCAACAAGTTAGTGGTTGTAGACCTGTGCGAAATAAATCCATGTTGGTTTGAAGAGAGCAAATTCTTACAGGAAACCGACAGCTGAGAGCAAATGATAGTTTCGAATAATTTTGGGCATACAAGATGATTTTGGAATAGGCCTATAGTTAAAAATTCCACTTTTACTACCGTTTTTTGTGGATATGTATGATAAAAATGTTTTTCGATAGCTGTGGGAAACAACCACTATCGATCGATTTTTGAAATATTATGTTCAGCGGACTTAAAGAAAGCTGGAGGGATCCTATCAGGACCTGTTATGAAGTCATTTGGATTGCCATTAATATAATCAAGTATATCATCTTGTACAATTGCAGGCATAGTGAATGAAACATTATGAGAATCGTTCATATGACTGAAATTGTTATTTCTGGGAAGGAAACTTGACGAGGAAAATGTATTGTCAAAAAATGAAGCATTCATATTGCAAATTTCAGACGGATCATAACTAAATATTTAATATATATGTAAGATTAGTACAATTAAAAATACATAATACAACTAACTAAAATAAAACAAGTCATTGAATTATATCATAGATAGTACAGGAACTAGATCAGGCGCGTATACAGGGGGAGGGTCACGGGGGGTCATGACCCCTCCCAAAGCACTAGCTCACCTTTGCGGTGAATTGAATGGGACACTGAACTGTAGTGAGTGTAAAAGTTTAACAGGATGATTTTCGTATGGTATGGACACAATGTGTAGCTGACGCCGGCGATTAATGCTGGAGCTTTAACATACTTTTGCAATTTGCAGCGACAGCCAGCGCTGGGTTCGGCGTTTGTTTGTCTTCTTTGAGAAGTAATAGTGGGTGGGTAATTATAGTAATTCGCTCACAGCACTTTGTTCTTGAAACGTGTACGATTTTTTTTAGAATTTTCTTGTGATTTATATGTATAGTGTCGAAAAGTCATGTATCACACATATCCCAAAATGGTAAATAATTTAAGAATACTAAATATTTATTTTGTGTTTGATTGTTTAGAGAAAGGCACGCAATGCTTAGCAGCCCGGTTATGTAGATGCTTTTATATTTTTTTGCACCAATTACTGCTATAGATGAAAATGCACACAATTCGTGACTTGAAAGTGTTATTGTTTCTAAAAATTGATCAGCGATCATAAGATATTTTTTACCTATCTGACAGAAGCATACAAACTGACTTAATGAATCTTGATTTAGGGCTCTTCCAGTAGAATCCTAGTTCCATGCAATCATCAGAATATAACCACCCTTTAATTTTTATAGCGACACTGATTGAAGCGTGAGTCTCGCAAAATTTTTACGTTCATAGGGACGCATTAAATTTTTCACAGAAAACTACTTGCAAATTGTTCTTAAGAAATTTAATGAATAACTATTCACCGACAACGGTCCAAACGTATTGGTGGATTGATTCTGGTGGTTCACTCCTTCGGACGAGGGCACATGCACTCAATTTTCTTAGAAATATTTGAAATTTTTTCTTTAGATTTTTCATGCACAACCGGTGGCCGACCATGGTTCCAAAGAGTTATATTGATTCAGGTGCCTTGGCTGGTCTTGGTAGCTAAAGATATTTATGAGCGTTGGCAATCATACAGATGGTCTTAGAAGTTTACTTGAAAATTTTTCTTTCGAATTTTTATACACTATTGATCGCTCAAAACCATCAGTTGGATTGATTCGAGGCTCCAAAATTGATTCTACAATTTTACGTCAGAATTTTTAAGGAAAAACTATAAAAATAAAATCCATTCGCTTTCCTCTGTGATAGTTGGCGTTACTTGTCTTGTACTTTCGTATTAATTCAAATAGTGTTATTTAATTTAACTTCACGTTTACTTTTAATTTATAGGAGAAGAATAAACTTGCTACACTAGTTAGCGATGGATGTAGAAATAGTAGCGAAAGTGGAAAGCAGAAGACTGATAAGACCATTGATAACTTTTTTCAGAAGAACGCAAGATCAGTTAAGTTTCCATCAGATGAAATAGTCAGTAAAATATCATGTACTTCTACTCCATTCCTTTGGATGTGAATTAAGGTGCAAGCTCGCTCTCAGTCAATTACTTCAGCCGTGACAAAATCGCTTGCGACAGTAACTATTTCTACTATCTCTCCATGAAAGGTGTATCGGTTATGAGTCCTTAATGTCCACCCTGAGGTCGATATTGATGTGCATAATATTATCGATAGGTTTTCCAAATCAAACCGAATATTGGATTATATGATATATCGTCGACTTTTTCCTCCCCCTTGAACATTTTTTGTGACCACCCCTAGACTGCCGGTCTGGATACGCGCCTGAACTAGATGTCGCATGCAATACCAGAACAGAGTAGACGAATTTTATATGCCTAATGAGCCATTCCGGAATGGACCACAACATGTGTAGTCATGGATACATTGAATGAGTCATATTTTCTGACATATGCTGTTTTGACGAGGAGGTCGCCCAAATGCATACAGAACTGCTGTAAAAGATAAATGTTGTGGTTCATTCCGGAATGCACTATCCATTTCCCAATTTGTATACTCTGCTCTATTATACCGAGCGATATCTACTTCTTGTGATTATAGGTAATCTTTGGACAGAACAAGCCCACCATAATACAGTCTTTAATCAAATTGTCTTTCAAAAAACGAAAAAAATATATTTTAGGCAAATATTTGCACAATTCTTTAACCTTATAATAATCCTCTAGGATTTTTCATTTTTGTAGCGCATGGTGTCCCTTTTTGCAGGCCATTTAAATGTTTTTGGAGTAGCTATGTAGAAAGGACCATAACACTAACTTCTTTCTGGCTCTGTTCAGTTTTCTCTATAACTCCATGGAAATATTCTCCCTCATATACTTCTTTTTCACTTTTCTTTTTATTCTTTTCATTCCAATATTTACTTCACCCACTCAGGTGAAGATATAGCATCTGGAAAATGGACAATTCCCTATTCTTCTTTGAATTTTTAATAGGTGATTCCGGAGGACAGAATACAGCGCCTGTAAAAGCAAGACATATTGGAAGCATTTGAACTGTTGTGGGGGAGCACAAGATGTGCTACTTGAGTTAATTTTGTGAAAGTTTTACAATTTGGTGAGACATTTTCTTAATGTTTTGCGTTTTTATTACACGTTGAAGCCAACTGTCAACATCAGTCAAATTCAAATGCACAGTTTTTGTAGGCCTATTTCAACAGAAGTTGATGTTTTACTGTTATCGGTATTTTTTTTTTTTTGCTTTGAGGCTGCCTGGAATTGTGGGGTCATCCCAAGGCAGGTTCATCTAACGGTAGGCATTTGGTTTTTTTTATCTTTCGCCATAAGTAAAACAATTCTTTAACCGACTCATCACATTGTCATTCTTCGTCGTCTTTAACTTGCCAGAATTCCTTGGATCTCTCATGTCGCATTAATAATTCTACGTAAAGAAAATGTTCAGGACCAATTTCGACCGGTTTATCTGCCATTTTATATCTGGTATTATTATTTATGCATTAGATGTTAACTATTGCATTGACATCAAGCGGGTACAAACCACTTTTTTTTTGTTTTAATCATTTAATATAACTCTGACAGTATTCCAGCCTTGAATGCATCTTCCAGTAGCGTAACAAGCAATATTCTTGTAAAGATTCTGTTGTCGATTTTTAATTTCCTGCTTTGAACAATTGATTTACAGGAATGCGTGTGAAATTATTTCGTGACCCACGCACCTGGCTTAAATTTATTAATATGAGGAAAAACACAGATAACTACCCTAATACCACGAGTTACAAGTGCTAATGATGATTAGTTTGAAATTTGCAATATGTTTGCTTCTTTTTTCGACAATACTTTTTCTTCGTCAAATTTTCATCCTCGACATAACAACTTTAGTCATATGAATGAACGATTTTCATAATGTTTCATTCACTATCCCTACAATTGTACAAAAGGCTATACTTTATTATATTAATGGCCTTCCAAACGATTTCACAACGGGTCCTGTTGGGATCCCTCCAGCTTTCTTTAAGTCAGCTGAAAATAATATTTCAATAATCGCTCGATAGTGGTTGTTTCCCACAGCTATCGAAAAACATTTTTATCATACATATCCACAAAAAAAGGTAGTAAAATTGAGATTTCTAACTATAGGCCAATTCCCAAAATCATCTTGTATGTCCAAAATTATTCGAAACTATCATTTGCTCTCAGCTGTCGGTTTCCTGTAAGAATTTGCTCTCTTCAAACCAACATGGATTTATTTCGGACAGGTCTACAACCACTAATATGTTGGAATTTATCTCAGATACCATTGGCGGGTTGGCACAAGGCTGTCAGACAGATTGCATTCATACAAACTTTAGTAAAGCCTTCGACAAGTTATCTCACTCCGTGATCCTGTTCAAAATGGAAAAGTACGGGTTTCAACCAATATTTCTAAAATTGACAGAGTCTAGATAACAGAACATACCAAATCTTATTCCGCCATTACATCTCGAGAGTCTTGAAGGCTTCGTTTGGCGTACCTCAAGGGAGTGACTTGGATCCGTTGTTCTTTATTCAGTTTATTGACGACATTATCACTGTTGTAAGGTACCTTACCATCTCGATTTATTACCATCTTGATTTATGCTAACGATGTTAAGCTTTTCGCTCAGATTAAATCTGTTAACGATTCTGAACAGGTACAGGGTTACCTTCAAAAATTTTACGATTGTTGCAAAAGCAATAATGTGCTACTCAGTATCGACAAATCTGTGGTTATGACTTTCCACAGGAATCAGAAACCAATCACTTATGATTATGAGTTCTCGAATTTCTCGATTCGACTATGGGTTCTGTCTATGACTTAGGTATCAAATGTGACCGCAGATTGAATTTACCTCCCATATGAACTATATGGTATCAAAGAATAGTTCTATGCTGATTTATATAAAACGGCGGTCCTGAGAGTTTTCGAATCCTACCATAACATTGAGTTTGTACACTTTCTTTGTGAGAGCACTTCTTGAATACGCTAGCCAGGTCTGGTCTCCATTTTACGGTACACACATCGACTGTATCGAGTCTGTTCAACGGAACTTCCTACAATTTGCTCTCAGGCACCTAGTCTGGAATAATTTATTGATTTTTCCACCTTATATATGTATGTACTCGCTTGAAAAACGTCACATGGTTGCCGATGCAACTTTTGTGCATCAACTCTTAAACGCGAATGTTGATTCTCCGTTGTTACTTGACGAATGCTCTTTTCGTGATAGTAGGCAAAATTTGATAAGATTACCTCTGTTGCATGTTAACTCCTCAAAGTCTAACTTTAGCATATTCGAACCTATTAATCACACGGCTTTGTTTTTCAGATATGAATTTTTAAACTCAACATATAGCCCTTTTCGAAATATGATTTTTTTGAAATGACCTTTCGTCGTAAAATCACGAAATTTCTAACCCTGCTAGGTACGGGGAAGCATAGTATGAAGGAATCAAAAAAATATGGGTTAAATATTTTGACATTCCATACAAACTCTGAAAGTTTCATCCAAATCAGAAATGGCCAGCTCCAAAACAATTCTTTTTTGATCGTTTTCGTGTAAAATGGCTGAATAATATTGGGCCAGTAGGTAACGAAAGGAAAATTTTATTCCAAAAAACAAACTAAAAAAAAATCTCAAAATATAGAATACATTTCCAATATGGCAATATTAAAATATTTCAGTTGGCACACTCTTCAAAAACGTTATGCAGTATTATCAGCGATATTCCACACACCTTTCTTCACCTTCTGGGTTAGTTTTGTTTTTTATAAAAAGACCTTCAAGGACGTTCACGGATACGTAGCCTTAAGAGAGAAGAAAAAAAAAGAAATAAGTCCATCCATATCACAAAAAACCATTTTCAAAATTCCAAATTTTTCATTTATATCCAAGTGCCATGGGAGGAGTGTATTGAACAAATTAAAATTTCACGTCTAATTTATTACCTTATATAGAACCTACACCTACCAGCGACCCTTATCGTCTGTCTCCATGCGCTTACGGCATAATTTCGCGTTATTCTGCCATGGAATTTTTCGTAATTTATGCATATTCAGTTTTTCTGGGAAATTTACCCACAAAGAGCAATCAGGATTTTCATGCTCGAGAGCTTCATATACAGTTTAATCCTATAACAATATTTGGCACAGCCAACAGTTTATGGTTAAAATTTCGTACCTACCTACCTACCTAGGTAGGTATATAGTTTAATATGGAGAGTTTTTATGCAAAGATCCTTGCTATTTAGCTCACAGGTCCATAATTAAATAACAAAAAAAAAAAAAAAAAACAAAATTTAAAAAACATAACGAAAAAATAAATTTCTCTTCTAGTAGTACCTATACAGTGGAGCCATAACAATACCCACTTTTGCTCATAAGCTAACAAAAATATTGACAAAAAGCATTCCAAAAGCCACCTACACTGTGCTTACTTATAATCCCCCTACCCCATCTCCAAAATACTTTTGTTCTTGTTCTTGTTCCATTCCTTTTCTTTGGCAGGGAAAACACTTTACGACCCTGCTGCTATGTATGTGCATTTTACTTGAAATATTCAAAAAGCACGCCAACTAGGGAAACGAAAATTTCATATCGATCCGTCGGCGGGTGTCCTGCTCCTGTTCTGTTCGCATAAATAAGTTTCCCTGTAAGCATAATACCAGCCAGCCTTATAACACGGTTTAACATTTTCCCCCTCCGCGAAGACAGACACACGCATACATTTACATTTATTGTGCATGCGAAGAAAGCGAAAAAGCGGCCCTTTCTAATCCGATCCGAACCAACCCCTAATTTTATTTGTAGCGAAATTATATGTTCAGCAAGCAAACGTATGTACACCCGAAATCCGGAATATACCGACACGGTGACCCTATAGTTATGGCACTATACTTGTATACCCTGCCGTCGCAGGCGATGTACATTTTCTCATAGTGTTGGTAGCTATATCATCGCATCCATTCAGCCCTTATAACATTTGTTACCCTCCGCAACTGTTGGATTGCTCATCAGCACCCTACCTCGCGTGATAGCTTTGCTCTGTGCAATTTATACTGACTTCATTCTAAAGTCCAAGAGTTTCTGTCGGGTCGGGTCGGGCCTGCTGGCTGAGCCTGACTACCCCTAATAAACCTACAAGGAGTAAAAGTAAAGTCCTTGGAGCAGGGGTGTTTTGCTCAATCAATAACCAGAGACGGAAGACGTTTTCAGTTTACGAGAACTGCAAATCGATTATTTGTTTGTACACACAGAAAATCGACCCTGCCGCCCTGCCAGCAAATCCCTGATGTCATGAGGGATGCATTAAGGACCGATTTCTTTTTGGATTGCACCCTCATTAGACAAAAAGGGAGTGAGTTTTCCCTTTCGGCATGCATCACGATGATGACGTATGTATGTAGATGCATACTTCAGGGATTTTATTTAGAGCGTATGCCTATGCGATACCTATGTAGGTACATATGTATGCGCTGAAGGATTTCTTTTTTGTTAGTGCACGCACCTGATATAGCAGAGTCTTGTTGTGTGTTCCTTCATCCAAAATGCATTTCATCTCCATTTAATTAAGCACAAAATTTACATAACCAGAACATCATGCTAAAGGATATCTGTACATAAATATATGTTTGCGAGTATGTAGCAGTGTGTGTGTGTGTATGCATATTATAATAATATGCAAATTTCTAGTTTCTGTTTTCCACGATCTGATTAAAAACTTTCGGAATAAATCGAACCCGACCGCGTTCAACAAAATTGATAAAGTTTTAACCTTTATCAGACTTTGACTTATTTAATTTATTGCCAGCTTCTACACAGGACCTACAGTTGGCAGTACTGAGATCAAAATACTTTTGGCTTGGTATAGAGTATCGACTGAAAATATAAATAAAATCGAAATATTCAAAATAGGTGGCGCCATAAGTTACTTTTTCAAGGAAATAAGAACAAATTTACGGTAAGCACTTTGGCCTGATTTTTCACGTGAAATTTAAGAGTCGTTTTTCATTCATTTTTACAGAAATATACCAGCCGGAAAATATTTCATGCAGAATCAAAATTTTTTTTTTTTTTTGTCGGGAATTCTAAAGAAGAATTATTGCAACAAGCATCTGGAATGATGAAGAATTTACCAGTTTCTTGTGTTCAAGTCAGAAGCGATTTTGCTAAAAATGTTGGAAATAAAAGGAATGATAATTCGTTATTACTTTCAATCTTAGAATTTCACAACCGTCGCGTCGGTCGTCGCAGTTTAACAAGCAAATTTTACCTGAAATAGAAAATTTAGAGGAAACGAACCGCTAAAATGCAATGGGGTGCCATTTGTGAAAATTTATTTTCCTTTCGTAGATTTCTTTTTTTCCAGACCTTTACAATATTTGAAAAACTCCAAGGTAAGGTGTACGCGATGCTGCAAACAAACCTATGCTATTCGTGAACCATTCTACATATTTCTTCTTAAAATTTTAGCACTACAAGTGCACCATGGTGCTAGACGTTGTGGTGATAAAATCAGAGGTGGTGCAGTTATGCAAAGACAGTGTAGAGTAGATTTCCATACGACTTATACAGGGTGTCACAGACTAATATGAATATATTTTGCCGAATGATTCCTCGCGTCCAGACAAGCAGGGTGATAAGTAAAATTTGCTCCTTTTTATGAAACACCCTATATCTTGGAAAGTACATGGTATACGGTCTATTTTAAGACGACATTGTATGCAGAATCTTAGGGTCTCTCCTATTAATGTTAAACCAACGCCGTACCCATCCCCACTCCAGAGTTATCACGCTTCAAATACGGAATTTCGGTTTTTAATTTATTTTTTATTTTTCCATAATTTTTTGTTTTTTAATATCTTCACTAACATATGAGCCTGTGAGAATCAAAGTGGCGTAAGTCAAAATTGGATAGATTAGAGTAAATTGATTTTCTCTCCTCCTGAACAATGATATGAAATTGAGAAAACTCAGTAAAAGTGTTGTGTACAGAATATTTTCAGAAAAAGTTATCTTTATTATTATTATTACATTTTTGTTACAAAATTTCGAAAGGCCCAGCGTACTTGGGTACTACTCCTTTTATAAAAGTACTCCGCTTTTCATTTCTTCATACTTAAAACTCCTATATATGTTGTTAGCAAATAATCTAAAAGATTTTATTCACCTTCATTTAAAACTATACATTCGTAGTAAATTTTAGTAATAAAATCTATTAACGAGTCTGGTTGAAAAGAAGTTGGTTTGGTACTATGTTGTACTTGATGAAATACATATACCAAACAGCCGCTAAAAGCTAACACATCCATGTTTCATAATTTTTTTCAGCGTTGGTGTGCAGCGCACACAGAGGAAAACACTTGAGAATAATTCCCAATTTTTCAATATACAAAATTCAAGGAACTTACAGCTTATAATACCATCTCTGTGGAAAATTTTAGGGACGACGATTAGATTGTCTTCTTTTGTGGAAAAACTAAGGAAATATTTCGTCAGTAAAGATGATTGTTTCTATAAGTTTTTTTTTTAATTTAATATAACAACAGTTTAGTTTGCATGATCTGATTGAGACAGGGTTTTTCAGTTCTTGTGGACAATTCCACAGAAACAGTGGTATTTGATTAAAGAGCACACATTTTGTAAAATACGAAATTCAAGGAACTTACAGCTAACATCATCTTTTTTAATTAATGTCTTAATGTTGTTAGTAAGAAACTAAGTTGGGATCACAATGGTTTTCGAGACAAGATCATTTTTGTTTTTTTTTTTATTGGACTATTAATGGATCACATTTGAGAAGACAAAAATATGTCCTTGGTGAAAAATTCTTACGGGATCAAGGATAACATAATAGATTGGTATGACATTTTTTCCTAAAAAACCAGACCTCAAACGAAAAAAAAAATTATCGTCCCCAAACCCAATTTAAAAATTTTATCATTTACTAACAATATTATGAGCATTAATTTTAAAATAGAGCAAGGAAAAATTAAGGGAATGTATTTGTAGATATTCAAGGATTAAGCATATATTTAATATCCTTAATTTTTTCTTCTTCTGAAATGCATATCTTTTTTTATAATTTTCCCTCAAGGATTGTACTTTCATCTTTAAAATAACCTAAAGGTCATGCCTCTGTGATAATCAGAACTAAAGTCATGATTTTTTTCATATAACTCAGTAGACCAAAAATCTGCGAATTTGAAGGATTTCAAAGTCCTTTAATTCAACCAGCATGCGGCGCAGCACAAAAATAAATAGTTAAATTCTTATCTCATAACTAACTTAACTTTCAGCAAAAGGAAAACGAGATTGGTGATGCTCAGGTTAGGAAAGTGCGAATTTTTATCGATTTCCTATGGAAGGACCCTAATGAGTATCAACCATTATTTATAATGACCTCAAAGCTCTTCAGATATATAGTTTACTAAATATTCCATATTTACCCGAGGAAACAGAACTCCATACAGAACTGTGAAGTACAGAGTAAAAATCTAATGTGATCAAAATCAATTTCGCTAATGGAGAAGTAAGTGTCAAAACATCCAAAATGTATGTCCATAGGTAAAGTATTAAAGTCAGTTCTTGGCAATATTGCCGACACAGTATTAAAGTTTCTAAATGTAGTGGGTGTGTGGCAAGCAATACGAATATGACAAATGTATCCGAAGACCAAAGGAAATCTAGAACAATTCCTGGAAATTCAAACAAACATAAATAATATAGAAAATATAATTTCTAGTATAACGACAGATTTAGAGCAGGACGACCGGATATGTTAAGAAACCATTCTTGGAAATTCTATGGAAGCTGTGTTGTCGCCAACAAAAGGTAATAATTATAATAAACAAATTAAGCGTGTCCAAAAATGTTGCTCTGTATACACGCGACCTTATAAATAACAGGCAATTTTGTAAAATATATTTTAAAGTTCTTGCAAACAAGTAAAACAACTCGAATTGATCTAAGACCTATTCTTACGATATCCCAGATGAATTCCCGTATGTATTTTCGTATGGTCACCCATATATGCAAGTTTGGCTTTTGAAGTGGTTTTTCGCATATATTTCTAGAACGGTTCGTCGGACAGAAAAAATGACTATATCCAATTTTATAGGATTTCATATTCCAAAGAAGTTTTCAGTACAATAAAAATGTCTAGGACTGATCGTTTTCACAGTATATGTAAAAAACCTAAATCTTGATATGGCAACACCAAGAAGAGGTTGCCCGATTTAGTCCATTTTTGAAATTATATTTACTAGTTTTATGAAAACACTATGTACAAAATTTCAGCTCTATACGTCGACGCGTTCTCAAGCAATGTCCAAATATATACATAGTGAAAAACGAAATTTTTGCATGGCATGCGGAAATCAAAATAAGTTCTAATTTTATGTAAGGGTGTCTAATCCATTTTGCTCTACCAGAATTATTTCTGTGTATTACTGATTCAATTATTGTAAAAGATTTGAAATGCAGAATAACTAAAGCGACTGAAGTTGCCAATACAATTTTGCACTATGACTGTATTAAAATCCTTACAAATATTTTGAAAACTCAAAAGTTTTCAATAATTAAATAATTAAACTATGATCGAATTTATGTATTTTATTAGTATACACCTGTATTGATTTGCTTTATGCAGGTATGCTTTTCTCAAGAATAGCTTTTCATAACAGAACCTATTTACTTCATGCAAGTATGATCTGAATCAAAGCTATTAATTAATTAATCTTTTAAATCAGCAGCTGCCAAGTAAACTTAAGAAATTCTTAATGCTGAAAAAAAAATTCATGAGAAAATCTTAAAATAATAAACCAATTGTTTCTATAAAAAAAAATAAATAATGTAATAATAGCAGGCATATAAAGATTTATTTAAAAATCTAAATATGAATCATTTTAATGAAAATGAGTTTTATTCACATTAATATGATTTCTGGAGATTCCATTCTAATTAATTTTAATTCATTAAATTTCGTTAGTCGTGTACTCCATTTTTTCCGAAAGTACTCCGCTTTGGCAGCAAATTGTACTACTCTTGAAATTTTCCAAACGACAGCACTGTTCTATATACATAATTCTATATGCTCTTCCAGCTTATCCCTTGAACACTGTTCAAAATGGTACAAGTAGAGCCATCTGACATTATAATAAGGAACCATTTTCGCAATCACTATATACAGGATGTTTCCGCCTAGGAGGTCAATAGAGCAGGAGGTGATACTACTTACCTAGGCAAACAAAAAATTATATGGCAGGGCTGCTGTATCAACCGTTTAGGAGTTACAGGGTATGATAAAGAAAAAAAGCTAGTGTTTCACAAAACACCCTGTAATCTTTAAAGATACAGGGCTCACGGTCACTTTAACGGTTACAGATAGCACATAGGATGCAATAGGTCAAATTAAAAAGGAGAGCCCACAGTTAATAGTTTTTGTAAAAAAAGATTGTGTTAATGACCTTTTTGCAAAAAAAAATAGAGATAAATTTAAAAAAAAAAGTGAGAATATCCGAAATTTTTAGTTTAGACAACCATAACTCTTGAGATGAGAGGGGTACGGGGCTGGTTGAGAAGTCGTTGGAAAGACCATGAGGTTCTGCATACAACGAGCTCTTAACTGTGACAGTGCGCCCTGTATCTGTTAAGATACAGGGTATTTTGTGAAACGACAGCTGTGCTTCTTAATCACCCTGTAACGCCTATACGGTTGATATGGCTCCCCCCTTCCATATTATTTTTGATTTGTCTATGTCAGTACTATCACCTCCTGCTCTATTGACCGCCTACGCGGAAACACCCTGTATTTTATAAACAAGGCTAAAGCTTTAAACTCGAGGAAGCCACCTGCAAAGCGCAGACCCTTGTGGAATAAAATCCCATCACAACTGTTGAAGAACTAGCCGAGAAGCTTGACTTTGGTCGTTCAATCATTCATCGACCCCTGAATGCCTTCGTAAAAGCCAGAACATTAGGTCAATGAGTTTCACACAAACTTTCCGAATCTATTCACGTACAGAGAAGGAATGTGTGATCTTCTTTTTGTCACGTATCAGGAATGAATCTTTTTTATCGAAAAAGGCCAAATTAGTGGGTAGAGATAGAAGGAACACCGGCATTCCAGTCTAAGGAAGGTGTTAAAGGGTTGTTATCTGCTTTGTGCGATATGAAATATTTAGTTCACTTTGAACCTACAAAAGTGGTCTACTGCGAAGCAGCTTAAGCGGCTAAGTCAGTGCTAGAAGAAACAAGTAAAAAAGCTCGAATTGGTCTTACAATAACACCAAATTCTTCTGATACCCTAGATGAATGCCCGTATTTAATGTCGTATTGTCACCCATTTATACAAGTTTGATTTTTGAAGTGGTTTTGCTCATATATTTCTACAAAAGGGTTCGTGGGATAATAAAACGGATTATAAATATAACGAATTTCGTAGGATTTCATATTCTGAAGGACTTTTGAGTACAATAAAAACGTCTAGGACTGATCATTTTCAACATATAAGACAAAATCCTAAATTTTTATATCGCAACATCAAGAAGGGTTTGCCCGATTTAGTCCATCTTTGAAGCTTTATTTACTATTACTATGAAAATACCATGCGTACAAAATTTCAGCCCTCTAAGTAACGATTTTAATACAGTTAAAGAACTGAAGCGAAAAATAATGTTTTCTGTAGACGTTGTTAGCCAAACGTGATAGACAAGATGTATTCAATAATCTTTAAAAATGTTAGCTAGTGAATGTAGCATACTGTAAGCATGTTTTCCAAGTAAAATGCGCATTAGATTTTCTTAGATAATTCGAGAAAAATTGATTTAAAAAAAATACGATATTATTTTTATACCCTATCTAAACGAATTAATTATCACTCCTCTTACTAATTAGGAGCAAATCATGAGTGCTATATAACCAAAAATATACATTAAGGTACTCAATCATCCCAGAAACATTTCGGAATACAAGTTAAAATTGACATTTTCAGTTGCAAATGAGGTTTGCTATCAGCCTTTAAAGTTTCTACCATTAATACCGGGTCACCCACCCTGAATCTAAATACATATACAGAATATTGGTGTAATAGTCTATAGATCTCAGTGCATATGTATCTTCATTAAAATCAATAATTTAGGATTGTTTTAAGTGTGTAAACTTATCGAAACTAAAATTTTCACCCACCACACGTACCTACATATACCCACAATCTCTCACCTGAAACTGAAATACAATTAACCACAGCCTAACCATAACCTCAATACATTTCCCGACAGCATAAATTTTATTGCTACAAGTTTCATAACTGTAACGATCATCGTTTAAGAACTTTTCAAATTAAAATCTTTGTCAAGGTGTTGTTTAGCTGTGTTACCTTTCAGATAAACCTCTCAAATATTTCATACTAAATATTTACATTTCCTGCGGGAGTTGTTCTGTATCTATCAAACAGGAAAAAGGTTAGAGTAGCCAATATGGATTTGAAATGAAAGCCTACGATAGAGTTTATCTGGATAATTTCATGAATATTTCGTCCTAAATCAAAGCATAACTCTTCTATTCTTCTATCCAAAATATGACCGCTCCTCTAAGCAACAATAGCAGAACAGATATCATCAAGCCAAAAAATCCTTTCCAGGATTTGTCGATGGGTTAGGCGAGTGGAATGCTGCTGGTTATATTGTTGTAACTATGTATCTATACATTTTGAGTAGTTCATTTGCAATATGTCCACAGCAAACATCTGTGAAGTTATGAAACATTTAAATTCTAAGGACGTTCATGGCTAGCTAGGCTACATAGTAGGTATATGAATGTAGTACACAGTATATCTACCTCAAAAGCTTCTTGCCCTAAGGATTCAAGTTGAATATAATATGTACACACACGTACTAGTATGTGAAGGAATTCCATTTGTAAACTCTCTGACCTGCTTTGTTAGGCTAACAAGATGAAACTGATAATTGCCTCGTGTAAGATATACACACATACATGGAGCTTTATAGAAGTTTGAAATTGTTCCATACAAACTCAATCCTTCTAAAAGGGATGAAGTAGAAAATGAAGGCCAAGCCAATTATACGATCTTACTGAATCCAATCAAAAAATTATTATCTTGCTTTGCTCTTGATGAGTTGAAAATGCACAGTTATTTATTGTTCATTCAATATTTTTGGCTCCTTAGGGCCTGTTTAGATGGGTCAGTATGCTGCCTGTGCAGCATGAAACCTGTAGTTAGGATGATGGCTGAGGCACTTAAAATTCGAAGGCACTACAGGCAGTTCTTGAGGCAGCACGTCTTTTTATTGACTATTATGAGTCAGATGATCATTTCATTTTCAGGCAGCTTAGTGCGTGTGTATAGTATTTGTTTCACCGACTGTAAGGCAGTAAGGGTATGCCGCAGTCGCGTAGCGAGGGGAGGGCAAGGGGGGCATCATGCCCCGGGCGCTACTCACAAAGGGGCGCCAAATTGTCCGCAAAACAAAAATTGCTGCATAATTTTTATTTTTATTATAATTGATTTCTGGAAAATATATTTTATATTTAGTGCCAGTGTAATATAATAAATGTTAATTCGTAAGTAAAAAGGAAAAAAAGGAACAATAATAGACTAAATCAAACTGTAATAATATATTCGTAATAGAAATGGCACGTCTTTTCTACTGGCAGGGCTGACTCGACCTGTGTCTGTCAGCACTACGCTGTGTGGTTACATAAATTATCTCCTTTCTTGATTTGTCTGATAAAATAATTTGTTATAATAAATCTTTGCAGTGTACAAACTACAAACACTATTTCTTTCAGAACACTATTAATTTTGATTTCTATAAACGCAATGTAGCTTACGCTTGTTATTTTAAAACGATAACAATAACACTCTAATGTACTTATATGTACAGTCACGGAAAAAAATATCCCGAAAATAACAACTAAAGGATCGTCTTTTTTTTTAATATAGATACTTCTCAGACACACAACAAATACGGCGCCGTATTTTTTGTGTGTCTGAAAAGTATCTGTATTAAAAAATTGACGATCGTCGATCCTTTAGTTGTCATTTTCCGGATACTTTTCTCCGTGACTGTACATATCCGTGACACTTGCTACCGGCTGTGTCCGCAACAAATTAGGGAAATACCCGAAATATTAACGTTTAAGTTATTTTGTGTGTGTATTTTTCAGTTTTGCGTCCTTGTCATCGCGCTCTGCTTAGATTAAATGTTATTAAAAATTAAATATTACATGTTATAAGTTTAATTTTGGCATAAATTGTAGTGTAGTATTTCACTGTGTTACTACCTTTCAAGTTCAAGGCATTATTGGTAAGTAATAAAACAAAAAAGGTTACTTACTACACCTGCTCGACGATTCTATTATTCAGTGAATACGGTATGAAAAAATTTGTTAACAGTGTTCAATAAAACAATTGAAGAAATAGACAATATTCTATTATTATTACTATTTATAGTAATATTTATTTTTTATTTAGACCATGTCAACGCCAGGAAAAAAACTAAGCGGTGCCCACAATCGGAAAAGAAAAGTACAGCAAGAAAGAGAAGCTCTGAAATCTAGAGTAATAATGGAAAAAAATCGCAAAAAGAAAATCCAGAAGATAAAAAGGATGAAGATGTAAAATCAGATTCAGAGTCAGAACCAGATTCAGGTTGTACACCTACTGCTGCTAAACTTTTATGTACTAATAACACAACTCAACAAATACAAGACTCTGAAGAAGGTGGTGGCCCAAGTACATCAGAAATTATAAATCCATGTTCGCATCTAATAAAAAGCACAGAAAATACAACAGAAACACATGCTGTAATTCCGGACGTTCTGGAGGTTCAAGGATGTTGCTTATTTAAAATTTAGCAACAATCTTCCAATAATATCGAACCAATTTCGAAAAGAAATAATTATTCGTGGATCTTGCACATTTCAAAACGAAGCCAGTTTAAATGCAGCAACAACATCAACTAATCGTCTAATGCCAAAGTCTTGGTTTTCTCGACGGGTCGGTAATTAAGAGGAGGGAACTGAAGTTAACCGATCTTGGTTATTATATTCACCTTACTGCTTACTGTTTATTACATCAAATTCCGCTACACAATCATCTTTTATAACATCTGCTGGTTTTAATAAATGGAAGAAAAAAGATAAATTGATTAGCCATGAAAGAAGTCCAAATCACCGAAAATCACTTACGGCTTGGAAAAAAACAAAACGAAGAAGTAGAACGGGAATTGATGTATTATTAGAAGCGAACATTCAGTCCGAAAAGAACGGTGGCGAAATATTTTACAAAGAATATTAGCTTGCATGAGGTATTTAATTATACAAAATCTTCCTCTACGTGGCCATGTTGAAAAACTAGGACTTCAAGATGGTACAAATGTTGGAAACCTATTATCTTTACTTAGACTTGTAGCTTTGATCCGCTACTAGCAAATCATCTTAAACATTCCACAGAAACTCCAAAAACTATCTCATATTTGTCACCACAGATTCAAAATGAATTCATTCATCTTCTGGCATCTTAAGTTCGAAATCAACTAATACACGATATCAAAAGAAATAAATATTATCGACTTTTGTTTGATTCAACTCCTGATATCTCTCATCGACAACAAATGTCCCAAGTCGGATGTTGATTTTATCAATAAAAAAGTTTCCATCAAAGAATCTTTTTTGGGTTTTATTGAAATACATATGCTAAAGATGCAGCCTCGATCGAAAATACAATTTTAGAGAAATTAAATTCCGATGAAATTTCATTAACAAACTGCAGATCACAATGTCACACATCTGGCGTTCAACAAAGAATAATGGAAAAAAATCATAAAGCATTATTTGTAAATTGTGATAACCACTCATTGAATTTAGTAGGAGTTACTGCAGCTAAACAGGATCTAATCGTTGTGACATGTTTTGGAAGAATTGAAAACATATATCTCTTTTTCTCACGTTCAACGTTACGATGGGAATTATTAAAAAATGCTTTAACAAAAACTGTCAAACGTGAATCTGAAACACGATGGATCGCCAGAATACAAGCGGTTAACGTTATCGTCGATGGGCTAGAGAATATAGTAGAACTATTAGCAGAGGACACCACCACTATAAGTGACACCAGAAGTGAAACTACAGTTCTGTTGCAAAATATATTAACTTTTAGTTTCATAACTTTAGTTCATTTCTGGTATGAAATCTTAAGGAGGATTGATCGTGTGCAGCTCAGAATACAAGATCCTAGAATGAATTTTAGAGAAGCGTTCCATGATCTTAAATCATGAGCGACTAAACTAGCTGAAATTCGAGACAAGCTCTGTGAAGAGGCAATTGAAAAAGCGAAGTCTCTTTGTGAAAAATGCGATATCGATACAACAATACGTGTAAGAAGACGCCGCAAAATGCCCGGAGAATTGGCTAGAGATGTTGGTCTTTCCGCAGAAAGTGAAATTTCTCGCGTTATGAAAAGCGTTTTTGACAGTGCGTCTCCAACAAGAAATATGTACACGATTTATACGATTAAGTGACCTTAATTTCAAATTTGGATTTCTACTAGACGTTGACAATTTATTAAAAAAGGATAATGTTGATAACGACCTTGAAAAAAATTGTAAAAATGTGGGTGAATTTTATTTATAATACAGATTTCAATGGAATAGAACTCTTTATCGAAATATGTGCCTGCAAAATGTCACTCCGCAGTAGAAAAGAAATTGAACCTAAAACTCCATTAGAATTTCTTACTTTTATAATCTCGTATGGAGAAGGGTGTTTTTCCAAATCTGAGAGTGGCACTTCAAATACTCCTGACTATCTCAGTATCAATTGCTAGCTGCGAACGTTCATTCAGCAAATTAAAATTAATTTTGACATATATACGATCAACGATGGGACAAGATAGCCTAAGTGACCTAGCATTTTTAAATGTGGAAAAAGAAAAATTTTAAATGATCAACTTTGAAGATATTATTGATAAATTTGCTTCATCAAAAGCAAGGAAAATTTATATATAGTAATTAGTTTTATTAATGTATTATAAACATATTCTTATTAAATATATGTATCTCCTTAGAAATAATAAATATTTACTTTTTTATTGTTTTAAAACTGCGTGTTTTAAAATATTTCTTTAAAAATATGTAAAATAAATAATAGGTATCTTTTGAACTAATTCTAGATGATCATATACATTTCAAAATCTAGTCATGTTTTATCATGTACATTTTTTGTCTCAAATTTAAAGCCTATGACTTTATTTATTTATTAATTTTCGAGTATATTTTACATATAATATTATATCGTTTTCAAATGGGGGGGGGTGCGCTAAAAAGGTATTGTGCCCCGGGCGCGAGTTAAGCTCGCTACGCCCCTGGTATGCCGGCTTACACACCTTGACTTTTGTAGGATTTTTGTACACCCAATTCGAAAGCCACCTTGAGAATTGGAAAAGGTCACGTACATAAGTGGGCCTCGATTTTGATGTCCGGAACAAAAAATTAATTATTTTATTATCTTTCCGACCAGTGACTATTACAGTCGTTTAATGTTTTATGCTAATGATTTTTGTAAACTAATTGTTTTTACTTACAAAGTAACGATAATCGGTCCAATATCCGAATAGTACGGAAGCTCCGCGCTAATTAATAAAACCAAAAGAAGAGCGAAGCATTGATGGATTTTTTATTTGGTAAAAATTATATTACTTACTTTTCTGAACTCCTAGACCAAGAAGCCGCATAACATTTTTGGTGTGAAGTGGCCTAAGTGAGTAGTAGTATGTTGAAAACACCCTTTTTTACAATATTGAAACACTTAATTATAACCACGTCTTAAAAAATAGAGAGGTTTTCCCTGAGCACAAAATAATGCAATCCCCAAAACATTTTACGCGCAGCTAACCCCTTGCCAGACGAAGTAAAAGTACTAAAAATTTTGGATTTTCCAATAATCGATATAACCACAAAAAATTTGGCTCAGAAACAGATCTATGTTCGCTTTAATTTGGCCAGTTGTGATCAGTACTTGGTCAAATCAATTGTTTGTTTGGGTGGCAGCAACTCATAATTGACTACTCCTTTCCAATCCCACCAGATGCTTAGAATAGCCTTCTTTGGGTGTAATACAGCCTTTGCGACCATCTGAGTAGCCTCATCGTACTTCGACCATGATCTTTTTCGACTGGTATTATTGTCGGCAATCCACTTTTCATCGCCAGTGATCGTCCACCTTAAAAATGATTCATTTTTATATCGTTTGAGCAGCAAATCACAACCTGAAATTCGATCCATTAAATTCTTTTCACTCAGTTCATGCGGTACCCAAGTATCAAGCTTTTTCACCTTCCCAAGCTTCCGTAAATGTCTGGAAACAGTCGACTGGTTAATGTTGAGATTATTTCCGATTTCCCTAGTAGTCAATAATCGTTCGAAGTCGATTAAAGCCTTGATTTGATCAAGATCAGTAGTGACTGGTCGACCAGAGCGAAGATCAACTTGGAGATCAAAATCTCCGCAACGAAATTTTTTAGACCACTTCCAACAAATACTTTCACGTACGGCATTCTCTCCGTAAACGGAAAATTTTTTGTTGTAAGTTTGCGACTCGTTTTTACCTCTTCGGAAATAAAAAAACGAAATGGACCGAAAATACACGTTTTTTCCTTCCATGTTCAAAATATTACTAAATTTCATATACGCCAAAGATCACGATGAATATTTTCCTAAAATGTCAACACAAATTGCAGCTGTCACTTAATGTACAACATCACATGTTTGACAGATGTGCGAGCGGAACAAACAATTACGAGTGACATCTCTCGGATTTTCATGAAATTGGCATTTGAAAAACTGTAAAATATATTGTGGAATATTGTAGTTTGTTTATTATAAAAGAAGTGAAAAAATGGAAAGTTTAAATAAATTAAAGGACTTGAAATTATTATTAAAAAAAAATAACTGATTTAAACAAAATAAAGGAAAAATTATACCGGGAAAAAAGCGTTCCTGTTGGGTGAGAAAAACTGATTTCAATTGTGAAATGCATGAGTTTTTTTCAGCTACTTTTCTAAAAATGAAGGATGTGGATCCGCAGCAATTTTTCATTCATACTAGAATATTTAAGGGGTTATACCTTCCAAAAATTTTTTATTTTTTTTTATTGGCTTATGCTAAAACAAGCCTAGAATCAAAATCTAAGTTCCGATCTAAACTGAAAATTTTTTAAATCAATTTTAAATCAATAAAATGTCGACGAACGAGAGTCCACAGCACGAGAAGTGTCCCGTCGGAGTTAGACTCTTGGTGTACTTGGGAGCGCATAAAGCGTTTGGTACCCTTGCAACGTACGAGCACAAGAATCCAATGCATAAGGACATTTTCAACGCAATAAAACCCATTTATGAAGAACTTAGCTCCGACAACCTTCTGTCACGTTGCTTTTTGCGATTCTTAAGATTTATAGCATTTTGAAACTTCAAACGTGTTTTTCTCGAAAACGTGTTTTCAAAATCGGCGAACAGTAGAACTCAAAAAGTTTACATCCGATTGACTTGAAATTTTAACTGTAGCTTCATCGTTTGATTATCTAGTGAAGTAAACACGATTTTAGTGATTGATTAACAAGAAAAAAAGTTATAAACAATTTTAGTCGATTTTTTTCGTTTTTGTTAAAACAATCGCCATTTTGCGAAAAAAAAATTCTAAAAATATTATCATTTTATGTACTTCACTAGCAAAACTTATGTAGATAATGAAAAAAAAAAAATTATCTAGGTGTAGTTGGGCGAAACTTCTACTGCTCGCCGCAGAAGACCTTTATGAAATAGCGATTTACGGTAATCACTGCACAGCAGCCATTTTGTAAAAAAATTTCAATAAAATTTTTTTCTTCTCTTCTTCAAGAGTTGCTTAATCAAATGTTATATTATTTGTATGACATTAATCTCAAATGTCCTTAAAAAAATATAATTAAAAAAGGCTTGTTTTTAGAGCGTTTGGGAAGTATAACCCCTTAACGCATAACTCAACTTGACACACTCTTTTCTTATGAAATATTCTATACAAAAATCAATTGGATGTGAGTGTCGGTGAGTTCTTACTTCATTATAAGTAAAATCTATACACTCATGTAAGCTTAAAATGCATATATACATAATTGCTCCTTACAGGTTTCTTTCACCAGGAGTAACAATTCAAAGTTTAGCAATGAGTATTAAGTTAATTAAGTTAACTGTACATACAATTATTTTAAAATACCAAATCGAAATGATTTTGAACAAATTCGAAATGATTTTTGGATGCTATGGAGTATGCCAAAT
Source organism: Dioctria linearis (assembly GCA_963930735.1). Taxonomy (NCBI): domain Eukaryota; kingdom Metazoa; phylum Arthropoda; class Insecta; order Diptera; family Asilidae; genus Dioctria; species Dioctria linearis. Next base: position 161,862,155 of record OZ005743.1, read on the forward strand.
TACGTCGGTAGCATTAATGCCAAGTATATTGCTATAAAATGACCGGCCTATGAAAACTAGAGTGGCGAAGGTTATAATGAATCTGTCAACGGAAAATTCAATGAAAACAGCCATTTAATTATTTTACAAATATATTTCAGGCAAGCAGCTTTGCGAAAAGGTTAAGAACTTCCATTTCCACCACCGAAAGCTTTACCTGGAACGGATAAAATTATTCCAAACTATTTTGTGGGGGACGCAGCTTTTCTCCTATAGCTAGGAGAAAATTTAATGAGACCACATTCTGGTCGTCACAATTAACAATCGAAAAAGAATTTTTTAATAAGAGACTCTCTCGAGCATGTCCTGCAATTGAAAACTAACTCATTTGGTATCCTCGTAGCTCGCTGGAGAATATTATTCACCTCAATAAATATGAGACCAACAAATGTTGAAAAGTTTGTGTCAGTGTGTAGCGCGCTACACAATTTTCTCCAACTAGACAATGATAGCGCTAGAATACACCGCCCAGAAGTTAACTGGGAAGACAGATTTGAAGTACAACGGGCAACTGAAAAAAGGGATAAACTATGTAATTTTCTTAATAACAGAAACTTTTTTAAGTAATTATAAAAATTGTACTTCTTTTTATCAAATACATATATAAATGCACTACAGTTCATATCTTAATAAGTATATAAAAATCTCGTGTCACTGTGTTTGTACACGACAATCACCGAAACAGCCCAACCGATTTCAATGAAATTTTGTGAATGTGTTTTTCAATGGTTCCAGCTTGAAAGATAGGATAGTTTTGGATATGATAGATGGCGCTGTTGTCGAGGTGTAGAAAACTGCCTGAAAACGTTTCGACCCGGAAAGCCGAAATTTTGTTCACGGCGTTCTCATAAAAATTCCAAATACAAGTTCAAAGATAGTTTAAAGCGGGCAACTCCTTCGTAGAGTTACCATACAAATATCACTTTTTTTAGTATATATTTGGACACTGCCTGGCAACGAGTACACGTAGAGAGCTGATATTTGGTAAATGGTGTTTTCATAGTAATAGTAAATAAAATTTCAAAAATACACAATTTTGGTTTTTCACTATATATTTGGAAACTGTCTGAGAGCGCGTCGACGTAGAGAGCTGAAATTTTATACGCGGCGTTTTCATGAGAACTGCATATACAAGTTAAAAAATGGGCCAAATGAGGCGACCATATTTTCGTGTTGCCATGCAAAACTTTAGTTTTTCACTATACAGGGTGTTCCGGGAACTATGGGAAAAATTAAAACAGATGAAAGTAGAGTTTATTTGGGATCGAAAACGTCATTACATATTTTCTGATTTGACGCTTTTGCTTTCAAGATTTTCACATTTTTCGATTATTTTTTTGTTTTTTTTTATTTATTTGAATTTTATAACTAATCACTTTTTCACTTGGCGCATTCTAACAATACATAAAAAATTTCTGAGAAGCTATTATTTTCAAAGTAATTCGAGTTTAAATTGAAACATATGAATTACCTCAAAGGTGAATTACATGGAATTTTGTTATAAAATTTTATTGTCAGGTACCTCTAAAAACTACCTCAACTTGTATCCTTTCTAATGGTAACAACCATCCTGTGTTTAATACCTTTTCCCTAAAACTAGCCTCTTTTCATTTGAGGTCGAACTCAGTAAAATTTCACTTCTCATACATTATGCAATTCTTGCTGTATTAATTTGAAGGATATGTATGAGGAATAAGTCCGAATATTTCGCTGAAAAATATACGCTTGGTTCCAGGTATCATGATTAGTCACTTTGGATTCTCGCAAATTTCTTAATTGGCTACTTTAGATTTCGTTCTGCGTCTTTTTCGCGAAAGTTCTTCATTTTCAGCTCTACTCTAGAGAAATTGACATTTAACTATCGTGTTGCTTAAGACTTAGGACAGCGATTTGGTATAAATCTATGGACAGGCATTATTAAACGGGATGCTAATTGGACCTGTAGTCTTTCCCTCAATATTAAATGCCGCGTCGTACCTAGACCATGTATTCAACCATCTATTTGAATTATTGGAGGATATACCACTACAGAGGGGAAGAGAAATTATTTTCCAACATGATGGAGCTCCAGCGCACTATGGGCAGACAATAGTAAATTGGCTAGAAGAAAATTTCTGTGGACGTTGGATCGGTAGAAATGGACCGGTATTATGTCCTCCACGTTCGCCTGATCTTACACCGTTGGATTGCTACCTCTGGGGATAAATGAAATAAATTGTCTTCGAAGAAGAAATAGCGTCCATAGAACATCTTTCCTCACGAATTAATTTAGCAATTAATAAAATTAAAAGTGAATTAAATACACGAATGATTAAGAGATCTGTGATTAGAAGAGCTAGATTATGTTTAAGAGTTGGAGGTAAAAACTTTGAACAATTTATGTAAATAAAATTAACAAATTTCATAATTTAATATAAATAAATAAATAAAAAAATTAAATGCATAATATTTTCTTGGGATAACCATTTTTTACATAATGCTACTAACTTGCCTTGTTAGTGAGATTCAGACAATTTCTTTTATCAAAAACTTCCCAATCAGACGCAAAACATTACATTTCTTAGAAAATGAACCAAAATGAGAATATGTGTCCACGTACCTGACGTGTAATTCCTTAGGAAAACATATGCAGTAATATCCCTAAAAAAATACAGGAATAATTGCACAATGTATGAGAAGTGAAATTTTACTGAAATGAAAAGAGGCTAGTTTTAGGACAAAGGTAGAAATTAAACACAGGATGGTTGTTACCATTAGAAAGGATACAAGTTGAGGTAGCTTTTAGAGGTACCTGACAAAAAACAATGAATGACAAAATTCCATGTAATTCACCTTTGAAGTAATTCAAAGATCGTTTAACACTATCATATGCTTCAATTTAAACTCGAATTACTTTGAAAATAATAGCTTGTGGGAAATTTTTTATTTATTGTTAGAATGCCCAAAGTGTTCACTTTTGAAGAAGTGATTAGTTATAAAATTCAAATAAATAACAAAAAAAAAAATAAACAAAAACTGATCGAAAAATCACGTTTTGTCCGAAAAGTAAGAAAAATGCGAAAATTTTGAAAGCAAAGCGTCAAATGGAAAAATGTGTAATGACGTTTTCGATCCCAAATAAGCTCTACTTTCATCTGTTTTAGTTTGTCCCATAGTTCCCGGAAGACCCTGTATATTTGGAAACTGCTTGAGAGTTCGGCTACGTGGAGAGCTCAAGCTTTATACACAGCATTTTTAAAAAAAAATGTAAATTTAAGTTAAAAATGGGATAAATCGGCCAGCTCCTTTGTAAAGCTGCCATACAAAAACTTCGTCTTTAACTATATATTTTGGCACTGCATGAGAACGCGTCGACGTGGAGCACTAAAATTTGGTACTTGGTGTTTTCATGGCAACAGTAAATAAAATTATAACAAGTAAAAAAGCTAGAATTGGTCTAAGACCAATTCTTATGATACCCTAGATAAATGCCCGTATTAAATTTCGTATGGTCACCGATCTATTCAAGTTTGATTTTTGAAGTTGTTTTTCGCATATATTTCTACAATGGTTTGTCGCACAGAAAAAATGATTATAACCAATTTTATAGGATTTCGTATTCTGAAGAAGTTTTTAGTGCAATAAAAATAAAAATGTCTTGGACTGATCGTTTTCAAAGTATACGTAAAAAACCTAAATTTTTATATGGCAACACCAAGAAGGAGTTGCCCGATTTAGTCTATTTTTGAAATTTTATTCGCTAGTACAATAAAAGCACCATGTACCAAATTTCAGCTCTCTAGGTCGACAAGAAATTTTTGTATGGCAACCCCACGAAGGAGTTGCCCGATTTGTCTCATTTTCGAACTTAATTTTACTTTTTTTTTAAAAGTTTCTGCACAAAATTTCAGCTTTCGAAGCATACGCGGTCTCGAGTTATCGTGCGCACAGGCGGACAGACGAACGGACATGCAAAAATCAAAATAACTTTTAATATTATACGTGGGTGTCCAATCCATTTTGCTCTACCATCATTATTTCGAGGTGTTACAAACGGAATGACAAACTTAGTATACCATATAGATTTCATCTAGGGTATAAAAATGGGCTGAATCGAGAAACCCTGCCATACAAAACTTAGGTTTTTCACTATATACATATTTGGAAACTGTCCGAGATCGCATGGACGTGGAGAGCTCAAATTTTGTACAAAAATGCACACGGCGTTTTCATAAAAACTGCAAATACAGTTCGAAAATGGGACCAATTGGGAAACTCCTTCGAAGGGTTGCCATACCAAAATTTCGCGTTTTACTGTATATTTTGGCACTGCATGAGAATGTGTCGACGTAGAGGGCACTGCATGAGAATGCGTCGACGAAAAGAGCTACACTTTCCCACACATATGAATGTATGTATGTACACACACTCATACTAGCACACAGTCACACACATGCAGACACAGAGGGAAAACGTACACTGTAAAAAAAGACTAGTTGCTTTACGCCAATGAATTTGTTTCATCAACAAATAATATCAGTTGATTTTCAGCTTGCGAATCATATATTCGTTAAGAAAACTTATTGGCATTAGTTGATTTAGCTAATCTTGTTTAGTCATAACATTTGTGAATTCAACTAATTGTTTAGTTAGTTTTGACAATCTTTCGGAATTTCGTACCCGAGCATCTTTTGTTTTTTCAACTAATCATTTTATTAAAATAACTAATTTTTATATAATAAATTCTAAAGTAGTCGTTGTTTAATCTAGTCTTTAGAAGCACTTTCTAGAACAATCGACTAATTAATATTGCTCTTTCAACAAACCAATTCTCCAAATTAACTTAGTTGATTGATTGATCTTGCATACCGCATTATTTAAAATAACTGAAACATTAGATTGAAGACATTAGTTATCAACTAATCGAATTCGTTAAAATATGTAATGAAATTGGAAATTTCAACTAATTTTATAGTTGATCATAATAATAAAATGCTATGAATTTAATTATTTTTGTAATTATTATTTTTATATGATTTTAATATCTGTCCACAATAGGCTGACAATATTCTTAATGAAGAGGAGAAAAAACGTTCTATTTGGGTAAAAATTCTATGTGTACCCATTAGTACGACTGAGAGTTTCTGCCTACTGTATACGCTGATGAATATATTGAGCAAACCCCATATATACACTCAGTATAAGCTCTAAGTGTGAATTATGAGGCAAAAATTTCTGATTTGTTGATTCGTCGAATGTATAAGTCGAAATTACGAATTGGGTTTTAACATATCCAAACGAAATTCAAATTGAAAAAAGATGTGTCAAAGAAAAGATTCAGATTTTTCGATTCAGCAAATGTATTGGTTTAATTTAATGGTTTTACGCGTGAGTTTCTAGAACGATGAAGCGACAGTAAAAATGGATATGATTCATTTTGCATGTAATTTCTCAGTACAAGAACAAATTGGATCGCTCGAAACGTTTTCCCAGAACACTTAAAATATTGTAAATTTTGTATAACAACACCACGGGTTTCAAGATTTCTTGCATTTATGAAATTATATTTATTATTTTTTCGAAAGTGCCATAGGCCAACGGATAGACGAACAAACGGACAGACATGCAAAAATCAAAATAACAATTATGCACGGGTGTCCAATTCATTTTTCCTTTATCAGTAAGATGTGTTGCCAGCGAAATAATAAGCTCAGTATGACCTATGCAATTTCATCTAGGGTATAAAAATAAATATTAATAATACAGTGATCTAAAATTTAAAGTTATGCGAAGATTATATTATTCATATCAACTAATGTAATTCGTTAATTTAGATAATTGTGAGGTTACATCATATTAAAAAAATCTATAAATTCATTTGTTGAATTTATTAATTGCATAAATTCGATAATATAACAAATCATATTCTTAAAAATAAACAAACAGTTTCGTTGTTTCTGCGAAAAAATTAATAATTTTATATGTTGATTTTACTAATATGTCTTCTGAAATATGATTAGTTAATTGTCACCAAATATTTGTTAACTGAACTAATTGAATTCGACGCTACAGCTAAAGTATTTTCCAAATCAACTAAGGGCAAATCAACTAATTCCAATTACAAATTGCAACTAATTAGCACTAACAATTTTATTAATCACTTAATTGTTTTTCCAAATCAATTTTCAGGAATTACTAATGTGCAATCAACTAATCGTCGTTTTAACTAATATTTTTTTTCAGTGTAGAGTACGGAATCGCGGAATAGCTTGGATATTATTTATCTCTAACCACCGCACCCATCCCAACCCTTCTAGGTATCTATATTATCGCCGTGCAACGCCGACGGTTTCTTCCTAGTATATGTGTGTATACTTTGTAATTACGCAATGTAATGATAATAAAAATAAAAAAAAAAAACAAACATAATACAAATGAGTAACAACCTACGCGTTTCGTTTCGTCTGCTTAAGGCATCATCAGGGCTTACACTAAACCTAGATGTAGGTCAACTATGTACGTTATGCTAATTGCATACATACATACAAACGACGCTAACCGAGCTACATACGCACGCTAAGGCCTATGTAAATGCATACAGCCTAGTTAACCAAGCTACACACAAACAAAAGATCATCGATGAGTTATATACAAATTTGTTGATTAATCCTGAAACTTAATTAGGTTAGGATTTAAAAGGTGGCTCCTATTATAAAGGTCAATCTGATCATTCAATAAAGCATAGCCGCCATCATTAACCTTTCTGACTTCGAATATTTCATACCTATCCAGTACTGGTCCTTCATCAATATTATGTAAAAGTCTTATAATTTGGGTAGTACATTTATGTCCAGTAGATTTTAATTGTTTTGGCAAGACCTGACCTGAAGTTGGATTATTTGAATTAGATAAATTAATGTCTTCGTTTGAATCTTAGTTTTAAAGATCTTTTTGTTTTTCCTATGTAGAACCCTGAGCAATCGCTGCAGCTTACTTTATAGACTCCGCTCCAATCCATTGTGACTTTCTTTAATCCCATTTTATTATTGGTTAGTAAGTTTTTAGTGGTAAATTTATTAAAAAAGCAGGGTTTATCTGCCTATTTTTCAGAAATATTGTGAAAATAGGGAATATTTCTCTACTTCTTTGGACTAGGTTCATTAGACATAGGTAAAGGGAAAATGGAATTCAGAATACGACTTTTTTGTTTTTTTGCTACGCATCTTGTAAATTAATTTTGCGTTATATCCATTCTTTATAGCGATGTCTTTAATAATGTTTAATTCATTCTAAAAATTATTTTTGTTCAATGGAAGAGAGAGAAGCCTATTTAAAAAAAGAATGGAAGTCAGCCATCTTAGTAGTTCAAGGATGGCAAGAATGGCTTGGTATAACCACGTTCAAGTAAATAGCTTTACGATAAATGTCAATTGTTAAAAGATTATCAATATTAATAGTTATAATCAAATCTAAAAAATTTAAACTTTTATTCCCTAATTCTACAGTAAATGGTTTACTGTCGTCAATTTTATTTAAAAAGATATTTAAAAAACTCGTTAATTGCCTCTTCGTGCCAACCCAAATACAAAATATGTCATCGATATATCGATACCAAGTCAATATATGTTTAGCTAAATTATTATTACTACTAAATATCTTCTTTTCAAAAGAATCCATATAAAATTCGGCACAAAATGGAAAAAGGACGAACCCATAGCATGTCCATCCTTTTGAGTATAAATTTTATCATTGAACCCAAAATAATTTTGTCTCTAATGCATATGTTGATCAAATTCATAAGCTGGAGAGAGCGCTCAGGGTGTCGCACTTCAGATAGAATTTTTTCATTTAAATTACCAATTAATTTTTCAACGGGAATAGAAGGAAATAAACTACATACGTCGAAAGAGATAAATTTCGCGTTATTAGGAACTTTTAAATGTTTTATTTTGTTTATTAAATCAATTGACAAGTCTATGTAAAATTGTTACAGAATTGCATTTGTAGTCAGCTTTGGTTTAAATCAAATTATTAGCTTTCAATTTTTTCCTAATACTAATAGCCGTTTTTTCATTTTGATTATTATTTACTAAACTATTTTTTCTTTTATTTTATTTTATTTTTATTCTCAGCACAATCAAATTTTTCTTTAACACCCAAATCTTGGAGAACTGCATCAACATGTGTGCTAAGAGCCGGCGCAAAATTTAATTCAAGGTCCAAAAATTCGCATTCATTAGTCGAGAAAGTCACATCGGAAAAATTATTAACTCAAGGAAAGAATTTCGTATCAGCTTTTTAATGACATTTCATTCTCACTACTACAAACTTAAAGGAATGTAAGTGGAATGTGAGCTGGAAATGTATAATGTGTTTTCCGGCAAATATCTTTTTAAACTTATAGCTGAATTCATAAATTCTTCCTCCGTGGGGTGCTTTTTATTCCCAGACTGCAAGCTTCTTTCAAATTTTTTCAATGTTTCCGCAAATTTACTGCTTACTGCATCAAAAGGATTCTTCCTATTTCTCTTCTCGGCTACAGTGCCGGTTGCAGCTATACTCCGCGATTCACAGTTGGAATGGAACTATTGCTGTTGTCAGCGACGTTGTCTACATCATCCCATATGGATCATTGCTTCTTCTCCTAGACCTCACTCTCACGGCTGTACATGATTCCTTAAAAACAGGGGACTTTCATAATATTTCCTGTAGTCGCCATCGCGTGAAGCACTCCCAGATTGCGAATTTCGATTCCTCATTTCCTTGTAGAATCTCTGTCGCAACAACTTCTACCGATTTTTGTATACTTCAACTGCAATTAAAGGGGAATGCGCATTTTGGCCCCTCGATGAACATTCATAAGAGATATCTTAAACGATGTAATATGATATTCTGTACATATTTTATTAACAATGTTTACTACAAATAGGCGGGGTAAAGCTTTGGGCGAGAGGCTCAAAGTTTGATCTAGTACATTTTGGTCAATCTAGTACAAAATCGAATTCATTAGGTCCTGAGAAGAAATTTGAGTACCCACACTCTTATACTGGGAGGCTTAAATAGCCATCCCGTAACCTCCGGAATATACAAGCCATGAACAAAGTCTGAAAAAGAGAGTAGCACGCCGCTTACCAGGCGAACATCATAGTCTTCTTGCCTTGTCTTACTGCAGGACTTTTTCATATAAAAGTAGCTTGTATTTTGTTCAAACGCTATAATTTTCATAAATTTGTTCTAGATGCTATGCTAGTTTTACAACCATTCTAAAGAAAACATATTTGGCCGGAATTTGTTTTAACTTCATTTTTCTGTGGAAGTGATAGTTTTAGACTTTAGGACCAGTTTAAAATGAATTCTTAGTTCTTCCCCCATGATGAGTGTACAAAACAAATGAGAGTGAGTTCTTACTGCACAACTGTGGCCCGTTAATGCCTTTTAATGCGTCAGTGCCATCCCCAACTTCATGGATTGTATCTTCCAGGATTACGGCCATCCCCATACACACCTTTTTTTTTAATATTTCCCTCTTTTTTATTTAAACTGAGGTACTAGATTTTTAGTATTTTTGATCGGCTCTAACTTGTTAGGGCTATGTTCGATCAAAAAACGGGTTCGTCCCATCCAATACGGTCCCAATACGGAATGTTGCATATCAAATGAAAGCACTCGCCGACTACTATCGGGTAGTTTACCTTATTTCCGATTCAGAAAACTTTCTCTGGACGTTTTTTCTATTGTAAAACCAATTTTTATGCAATTGGGTCACATACACCCCATATTCATATTATTTTTCAGTCCTTTCTTCTATGACCATTAGTGCTCATGTTGTAGACATTTTTCTCATAGGAAGTCATTTTCCACGTCTCACGAATTCCACGCAATCACAAGAATTAGAAAAGTGCACTTCCTTGGGTGACAGGAAGTCGCTCAAGGTACATTCGATCGCCAATGCTTTCCCCCGCTTAATTGAAATAAACATTGGATCAGAGTATCATAATGCATCGTTTAAGACATCTGTCATGTCTGTTCATGTAGGTCCTAAGGTTGTATGAAAAGTGTGCATTCACATTTGTACAATAAGTTCTTTAATAATGCTAGCAAACTTTTTAAAATTACCGGACTTTCCTGTTTCTGCTTTAATTTAAACCCATTTTTTTCCTTTTTGTCTTCTATTGTGATACAATGGGTGCTTCTTATTATACAGGGACTTAAAATTTCTCACACAGTCAATTAATAATTAAAAAAATATTCGTACTCGGTTTCTATTTTCAGGCTTGTTATTGGCTGTTCTTATTCCTATTTTTAATTGCCATTATGAAAATCACTTGTCCGTGGGTTGGCATATGGACTTTGTGGTTATAGCCCCTTAGTTTTAGATCTGAAAATTGGTATACATTCGGGAAAAAAACAAATATAGAGTCTTAAAATAACTTAACAGCATTATCGAAGTTTTGTTCATTGAATAAATTTCTCCAGTCATGACCAGACAGATAATTGTCAATTTTAGAATAGTAAGCTTTTACAAAATTGAAATAGTGATCGTCAGAGTTAGAAACATTCATTGATTCTGGAAGCAATGGCGCCAAACATCTCTTACCCGTAGTACCACTACAACCCGTAGAGGCCTCCAAGTCCATTTAGAAATAAATATAAAAAATGTACACATAGCTCCATCTATTGGTGCCTTTCAGTTAACATTTTTCAAATGTAATCTGTTAAATAGAATTCTGATTATCATTTTCGAAGTTATTCTAAGTGTCGCTAAAATATAAATAAAATAACAAAAGATTTACATAACATGCTCAATATTTGCACCAAAGTTACTCTTTGTGGTTATATATAAAAAATATTTTCATAAGACTGGGTATGCGTTTGTGTGTGTGTATATATGTATATATTGTAATACAGTTATGTATGGGGTGGGGGCGGTTTTTATCAATCTTACATTTCATAAATTTGCTATTTCACTCCCAAATACATGCATTTACCTTTCTGTTCAACGTACTTAACATCGCACATCAAAGTTTTCCCCCTTCAAATACCTCCGGGGTAATTTAGAGCAGATGAAGAATTCATCTTTGTCGTGACTAAGGACAAACAAGAAGAAATAATGTAGTCAACATTATGCTTCGAATGACTCAAAAGCTCTTGAAATTTGTTTTTGTTCTAAGGTATAAAAAGGAGTAAAATCCCTTTATCGTTGTTAACCTGTTCTGAAGGGCATGTAGGGTATGTATGAATGTGTGCATACATATGTGCGTGTGGGAGTGTGTACTCATATTAAAGGGATGATCAATTGTGTTAGGAGTTTGAATTTTGTGAGATGGATTATGAGACAATATGTTTGCTTATAATTGCTATGAAAGGTCGAAAATTTCATGGAATGGAAGGTTGCGAGTGGTATAAGTGTGTGAGTTCGTAGCAAGTTGTATTCTACAACTCATTATGAATATATGTAAATACTATACCGGTACAGTGGAGCTTTACGTATTTTTTAATTAATTTTTAATTTTTGTAATGCAACAACAAAAGTCCATACAGCTCCAGTCCACTGCTGTAGAACTGTTTGAAAAGAACTTGACATAAGTTTCAACTCAGTCAGGTCAGACTCAGTTATCGCCTAACTAGCAAATCAATCTGATGGAAGAAAATGTCAAATATGGAGAAAATTCAGTATGACGCCATCATAAAACAAGGAAAAACACTTCAAACCAAATTGGAAGAGATGTCAGCGATTTACGAAGACTCTGTGAAAACCATGATTTAATGTAATTGGTGTAATCTTTTCAAACAAGGCAGACAAACGATTGAAGACGACTCCTACTCGAGACGTCCTGTTGAAGCAGCATCAATAGAAAAAAAAAGTTTTAAAAAAACATCGACTATAAAATGCCCTTTTAAAATAGTGGTAGCTTACAGAAATGGTTGAAGTAGTTAGAGAGTAACTCTAAAAATTATGTTAAGTGCATTATATGAGGTCAGTTTTGCTGTGCACTTTGGCGTATAATACGGTAGGCAAGAACCAAGCCGTACTGATGAATAATCCGGTTCCTACTTTACGAAACGCCTGCTTTTACATAGAAATTTCTTTTTTTTAAAGATTTTTCGGTTGTAAAAGTATTTTTTCCACGAAGTATTTAGCACCTACCCTACCATTTTGGAAATTCTCCATTGTGATGTATAGTATGTAACTAGGCCAAACCGAAATACACAAGTTACAAATCAATAAAAATAATTACGGCAAAATGCAAATAAAATATAATTTAAATCAGTTGACCAATAATAATACTTCCGATAAACCTATCATAATAACTGTGATACAATAATAATAATGCAGCCAAATACATGTCACACTTAAGTTATTACGTTAGGCCTAAGAAGTGACTGCATTTGTTTACATGTTATGCGACATGATTAAAGCGGGTCAGCCGGTTGCATTACTCATTGTATCTCTGTTATATAAATAAGCTAAGAAACATTGGAATAAAAAGGTAATAGTGACCACAGCATTCGACAGTATTATAGTTCCCGACTATATTGGTGTCTGCTAATATTAGCTGCGCCCATCCACTATAGGAGATCTGCTCTTGAAGCTTTCCATAGAAGATCTGCCTAATGGCTGCCTCCACTCTTCGGCAGTACATCTGTTATCAGCTTGCATACGTATTTTACATGGTAGCAACATAGGTTACTACATGGTTTCGTAAGATCTTCGCTCAACTTCTTTAATCACCACATGGCGACCGTGATACAATTAATATATCACTACATGACGACAACATTACAGCAGTAATAAAAATACATTATTACTACATGGCAATACAGAATATGTCGGTGGTTTAACGTAAGCACCTTGCTGTTAACTTTATTCTCACGGCAGTCTTAATGCACGGATTAGTATTTAGGCGATAATCAGCGCCCTCATGAGGCAGAATTTATTACGTTCTGTCTCGATGAGTACCAGTTTATGTCAATGCATGCTTGATCTTAAATTTCCGCCGATCTGTCGGAGACGACACCCGGTTGATTTAGCGCAACTCCATGCCGAAAGCCAACTATCTAAGCATACATTAATAAGCGACCATTGTTCAGATCCTCGGACGCAGTATACAATTAGACAAAGTACATACTCCTCTGGTCAAAGATGAATACCCGCCTAAGTCATGCAGACTCAGACAATCTCTCTCTGCCCGCATATGGACCACCAAAACCACCACGATGCTTCCATCAAGGAGCCTTCTCCATGTTGAGGTGAACAGCACTACTATAGTAGCAATATCTGGGACTGCTCAATCCCGTGGTACCAATTTCGCAATGACGGCTACCCAATTGATATGGCTTCGTAGTCCATGACCATGAGGCCATGGGTACTCCCAATGGTTCTTAATGCTGATCTTTATACGAGACTGGTTCCTCCGTTCGAATTTGATCATATTAGCACATAGTGGCGGCAGAGGACCACAAGGAAGTTATGATCCGCCCTTCAAGTTAGGAGATGCTTGAGACTACAACCAGTAATCTCATAGCTTACCAAAGTACTAATTTCTAGTCAGTCTTCACACGCACAATCATCAGCGTTCAGAATAGCTGTGTTCTTTCAGCACGAAGCTACATCGCAATACAGTTTGCTGTAGAATGCTTAAGCTCGTCCCACCTCAAAAACAGTATAGTTGAGTGTTCACGTGAGTTACTGGACCTCTGTGGTGATGATAATGGTGACATTTTGTGTCGGTTTTGTTACCGAAGATATGACTTGGATTTAACACTTTAAGTCTGAATCGAGGCAGGAATCCTCGTAGTATATTTATTATCACTTTCACAGTTTTCTTCATCTTTATTATCCGATGGACTCTTCCCTTTATTAATTGTGAAGCAATAAGATTCTAGGTCAGATGTATGTGTCCTATTTGAGAAGAAGAAGAAGGCTATCAACATCCTTAATTTCTCTGATATATTAGGGGAACACCTATTTTATGTGCAATAGGAGTAAATACTGCTTACTTTTTTTCTAAGTTTACTAATTGGTTTTTGGTAGGGCTGGAAATATTGTGCCTACTCAGACGTGTTGGTCCATTGACTTCTTTACCACAGGCCGTGGCACTAAGACTTTTCTTTACTTGCATTTGTATGAGAAGCGTGCCGTTTGAAAAACAAACACGTTCATATTTAAAAATTTATATAAAATAAACAACGCTTCTGGTGACGATAATTCTAACGCCAATTTATACATAGATCAAAATGCTTACTTTTAGGATAGTGAAAGTAATTGAGAGTATTTCAACAAAATTACAAAGTGTTTCCGCATTTTCCTAAACTCTACCCAATTTGCTGCGAATTAGAGTACAGCTTTCGCTCAAGACGAGAAATATCAAAAATAAGTATGAAATTATATGCAAAGTAGTTCGTTACAGTTAAGCACACCCTTAGATTGCCATGCGACGAACTTTCATCTCTGCAAAGGAACGGATTACCTATAACTATAGTCCACAGGCTGTATTATTTCTAAGCCAATGCATAGCATAGAGAGTGAATTGAGCCTGATCTCCTCTGTGATGGATCTTGAATAATTATTCACTCGTTTAAGCGCTAAAAACGACCGATCTGCCGAGAAGTTTGATCCTGGTGTACACACAACAACATCCGCAGCGTTACTTCCATATTTGAATGTAGGTCCAAAAATCTTTTTTCCAGGATGTATTTGTATAACTCCAAGGCTGATAATTGTTTTCCCCATGTAGCCTCAGGGGACGTCAAATGAACTCGCAGGTCCAAACACTAGTTTTCCAAAGTCCCGTCTGAATCCCCTAGAAAATAGATGGCTTCAAGTTTCGTGCGTCCTCGTGAATATCTTAAGATTCCAAGCTATGTAGCTTCATGAGAAAATCAAACTTTTAAGTACTCGTGATCAAAACCGTGATCAATAACTGCCGGATAGTGCGGATTCGATCTCGTTTCCTTCTACTTTATCAATTGAAAATTTGGCATCCTGCTCTGCCTACTGGTAAATTCGCCCTCTCTGCAAGAACAATAAAGTGAATCAGATTTTTGTTAATGTCGTATGTCCTCCATGCATACCATTTCGGCACCTAGCGGGGCCCTCTACAAGGTTGGGCCCCTAGGCAACTGCCTGGTTTGCATAGACAGAAGCTCTTCGTTGGTTTTTGGAATTAAATTTATAAAATGGCTTACCCCATGGTACAAGGTGTTTTGTTATTGTTAGCTGAGAGTTTAAACGGGGGGGGGGGGGGGGGTGGCTGAAAACTGTACTATGAAATATATTGTATATTTACGAAGACTTATAAGCTTTTTCCTTATGATTTTCTGAATTCTGAATGATTACACCCTTTGAAACTACCCTTTCTCAGTCTATGTGTAAATCAATGTTTTGAAGGTATCATTTTTTGTTTTCTTCTTCTAAAGATCCTTTACAAATTTTAAAATTATAATGGTCTAGAACGCTATAATTTGGTAAATTTATATATCTGCAACCATCAGAAGCAATATTACTTGGTAACTTAAGAACTCTTAGGTCAGTCATAAAACTTCTGCTGCATTACGATTTAATCTCTCTGCAGATTTAATCCGTGTTTTAACATTTCAAACATGCATCAATAGCAGGAAAACTGAGACTCCTCATGTAATCCGCAACGAAAACTTTATAAAAGTGCTTGTAGCTTACGCTCAGTTTTGAATTTCAATGCTATTGGTATAATCGGCAGCACCGCACAAGCTTTTGATACTTATACAATTGGACGAACGCTTGGAATATGATTCAAGTTGCTTTAGTTTTTCGATAAACATTCTTCCGGAATTTTTATGGTTTTGAAATTTTTTAGAACAGTAATTCCATCATGATTCTCAAGAAGAAAAAACAAAACACCATTTACTCTGAGGAACAGTATAGAGCAGTTATGTCCAAACTTACATTACTTAAAATATACATTATGTGTTAAAGCAAATGAGCTTTTAAACTTTGATATCTGTATACTAAACAACTTAAAGCTTATTTACCCGCGGGCATTGGACTGGTCATAACTGATATACATACCTAGAGGCAGCATACCTTCAACCTCATTACCAATTCTATAACTTTTTGGTGCTGCTAAACAAGAAAATTTTGGGAGGATATTGATAGAAATATGAAAGCACCAAGGCAGCTACATCGTTCTTGTGTAGATGATTTGTCTTGATCTGATACAATCTATAGAATAACAGTTTCACACTTATTTCTTCATGATTTTATATTGGTATTAACACTTTAATGGCCGTACGTCTACCAAGTGAAACTTTGTCAGGGGCCGGCAATATTTTTAAAGAATTAAGTAAAAAAAAAATCATTTTCAAATAATCCTATCTCGAGAGCGAAGCAACCGATTCCTCTGATTCAAAATTCCAAATGAAGCTTAATTCTTTATGTTTTTCATAAAAAACACATTTTTGTTAATAATAGTATTTTTTATCAAAATAGTATTATTTAGTACTGCGCATTACTAGCACTTCTTTTTCTATTTTTATTTTGAAGCTATAAGCCTTATCAATTAATCTATGCACACAAAATTGTGATGGTGCTCGGCTTCATTTTTGAGATATGAATTTTTAAAGTCATTATATACCCAAAGTAACACAGTTTGGCGTATTGCACTTAGGGGAATGTAGCGTTTTTTTTGAGGCCAGCCATTGCCGTCTTTATAAAGACTTTTTAACTCGTACACGAATTTGTTTATTTATATATTTCTTTTTTACTATTTTCGAAACTCTCGTAGACCCACTTTTCGTCATCACAGCGAGCTGAAATTTGGCACACATGTTCATGTCGCGTGACACTTGAATCTATCAAAATTTGAACCGGAAATTTCCATGGAAAACCCGGAAAATCGGGAAAAATCATTTGAAAATTTGGTACAAATTTGAATAGTGATAAATCCTTTTTAGGAAAAATGCAGAGTTTTCCGATTTTTCCGAAAAAAAATTCCGGAATTTTCCGACTTTTCCGGAAAATTTTCCGGTAAAAAAGTTTTCTAAATTATGCAGGATCAAGTTCCCTATCAACTGGCATCATTACTTTCTCTCCGACAATGGTGAAAACTATCAGAAAAAATCGAGGAAAATTCATGTAAAACGCTTTTCCGGAGTTTTTCCGACCAAGGAAGCGTGTCAGCGTTTTGCAACCTAAGACAAATTTGTAGAGCGAAATGAGTTGTATAAAGTTGCTTTTGTGGAAAACTCCATGGAAAACCCGGAAAAGCGGGAAAATCATCGGAAAAATTTTCATCGATATGATAAGAGATAAAATTTTCGGAAAATATCCGGAATTTTCCGACTTTTCCGGAAAATTTTCCGACAAAAAAGTTTTATAAGCTATACGGAATCATTTTTTTTTTTCGTCCTACTGGCATCAATACTTTCTCTTCAACAATCATGAAAACTTGCATGAAAAATCGAGGAAAATTCATGTAAATTTAAAAAAAAAATTCATAGTAATAGGAAAAGTTTGTGGAAGTTTGTTATATGGGATCAAGTTGGAATACAGCTAAAAAGCGCTGTTTAAAACATAATTTGAATTTCAGAAAACCGTTGCAGTACTTCAACGATTTGATACTCGAAAAATTTTTGTTTTCGGATCGGCACCAAACATGACTTAAAATGTCGGTAATGATAACCTGAACAAAAACTTCCAGGCAACCACGATGCTGACTTCCAATCATCTCATCGTAACTGCCTTGAAAATTTCAAATTTTTCGAAACCTCGGTATACCGTAGTCCGAGTTATCGAAACTGTTCGGATTGTGTTCGAAGTACGGTCAGTCGATTGGAAACTCCCGAGTCGTATGGACGTAAAAAAATTTCACTGCGAATATTCAAAAATTGACTCAAAATAAAGAAGAAAGAAAGAAATGTAAGGATAAATATAAGAAAAATTAAAGGAAAACGGAAAATAAAAAGAAAGTAAGAAACTAAAATTAAATTAGATTTAAGTAAAATTATAATTAAGTTCGGTTAAATTGATATTAGAACAATTTAGTTAACGTGAAAAAGGCACAAAATAAAATAAGTAAAAACGAGTTTTCAAACAAAACTGAGGCCAAGCCGCATGAAAAAGTAGAAAATAAACTTTTCTTCACACACAGATGTGGACTCAGATTTTATTCGCTGACAATCACCGATATATTTCAGTATGATCAATCAGAGGTAATAAGTGATTTGATTCATGAAGAGAAAGAATATTCAAGAGAAAAGTCCCAATCAAAAAATCTGAGTCCACCTCTGTGTGTGAAGAAAAGTTTATTTTCTACTTTTTCATGCGGCTTGGCCTCAGTTTTGTTTGAAAACTTGTTTTTTACTAATTTTATTATATTTTAGAGTTAAGCCAATTATTTAGGGAATCCTACGGATTTTTTCTATCGCAATTCAGGGAATTTTCCAAGCGTCTGGTTGGCATTACTGTGTGGAGGTGGTTAAAAAGGAGTCAGTGACGCACAGGGCTGCCAAGGTGAAAAAAGATAAAGATATAAATATGCATGCATAACGATAAAATTTGTTGAATTGGTGGAATATTATTGTACTGAAAATCGCTTATGGATCTCCCAGTTCCCACCGTGGCCACTGTAGTGGTGGTACGATGATCACCTGATGATAGGTCATGTACAAAAAAGTTATATGCTTACATGCGCGATTCCACTGCGAAATAAATATGAGATTTTTTGACTCTGTGGGTACTGTAGTAGAGTACGATTTTCATATTGTAGATCAAATACAAAGAATTTATGTGCACATGTAATGTCAGTTATAATAATATCTCAAACATAAGCCCTAGTCAAGGGGCCAAGACGTTGGAAGCTGAAGGGTTAAGAAGTTAAGTATGTGTGATAGTAGTTCTTATATGTTTAGTATGCAAGACAGCTGTAATCTCTAGCCTCTCCAAACTTGAATGGGCGTTTCTCAATTTCTTCGTGGTCCCCACTGATACCTTGGTGCCAGTAAACTCTTAATACCGAATGGAGTAATCAGTCTCGTTTCTTAAAATGATATCTGCATGAAGATACCACTGGAAGTAGCCATGGTCTTATGGTCATGGATTACTCAGCCATACCAATTGGGTAGCCAGCCGACATTTCTAGCTTGGTACCACGGGACTGGATAGTTTCTGCTATTCGCCTTAACACGGTTGTAGCTCCTTGGTGCGAGCATCGCGGTGGTTGCGGTAGCCCATATGCGGGCAGGGACAGTGTATATATTGCTGTATTCGCTCTCGGCATAGAGTTGCGTTAAGACAACCGGGTGCCGTGACCCACAAATTGGCAGAAATTTTAGATAGGTCCAATTTCTACCAATAAGAAAGCCAAGCATGCACTAGCAAAACTGGGACTCATAAAGGTGGGATACTATGTCTCATGAGGGCGCTGATTGTTACATTGTAACTAATACATGCATTTAGAGTACCGTGCGATTAAGCCATACTCGTCAGGTGCTCACGTTAAACTCCAAGGACTTTTCTCTACTCTCTGGAGAAGCGTTTATCAGAGTAAATATTTACTTGTATATAATGTAATGTAAGGATTGAATATGGTTGGGATAGTGGATGGCACATGTGAATTCGTTACAAGTTTATTTACTTAACTAATAAAAATTAGAAGTGTGTATAACTCGTTTCCATACTGGCAAATAATTAGCTTCCAAAATATATAAAGAGGAAATGAAAATGACACGCTGAATATAAAGTGACTTGAACAGTAACTTCTCTTATGAAAACCAAACTTTATCGTATACATACTCCAATAGAGCAATTCAGTAGATGTGCATTATTAATGCTAGTAAGAAAGTCAGTCTCCAATTGATTTAAACTTATCCATATCCACCAGCCTATATATATCTCCAACAAAACAGCAAGTGTGGTCTTTGATGTTTTTTTATGGTAAACTATAGCCATAGAGACCGCATTTAATTGAAAAATAAATAAAACATGCAATCAATTCATTTTTATATCTACAAAATTCTGCAGAAGCTAACAGGTTAAACAGATGTCACTTTCCCATGCAAGCATTCTAAATTAATGCCTCCATGTAGGTACCTACAGTCACGCACCATCGTGTGCTTCCAAGCCTTTTATCCATCGACATTTTTCAACCTATTTGAACGAGCTGTGGATGGAAAACTCTATAAAAGTTTTATTTTAAGCAATTTTATACTCCGCAAAAAAAAAACCACCCAAAAAAAATAAACAACAAATGAGAATAGTACTTTCTTTGCATGTCAAATACAAAATACCAATTCTGGACAAGGGACGAAGGTCATTATCAGGTCATTGACCAATGGACTGAGACACCTGTGTTTACCCGTAATTTGCGGAATCTCCCCTGAGACCATACATATAAGGATAATGCTGTGTAAGACAACACGATAAGAAATGGAATAGAAATCGATTCTCTTCCGTTTTTATTATAACTTCTGTGTAGAATATATTTTCACCTCTGCTCCCCCCCCCCCTGCTTTACCTATTTTTTTATTTAAATATAATCCTTGTATGTACGTTGTTCACCAGAGCTATAATACAATATTGCCTGCTTGGTGTTAGTTCTTAAGATTTCTATATTCGAATCCATATAGTTAGTTCGACATATATGGACGGACGTTTTTAATGCAACTATCACAACGAATTGAATATTTATTGAATTTTTTTTCCTGTATCATTTCAGAGACTCTATTAAAAATGATGGGAGGACACCCTCACAGGAAATATCGCCATCACATAACATGAGAATTGGAAGCAGTGGCCCTGTGAAAGGACAACATAACCATCATCCCACGACGACATGTACTGTTGGTATAAGAAGGCAAAGCTAAGGGGACTGGCATGGAGCTTACTTTGTTCTTCCATAGTTCTCATCCTCTGCCAAATCGGTAAGCATTATATTTTATTTTTTTTCGTGCCGCACCGGTATATACCTTTTACTCCTCAAAAACACCCTTCCTGTGGGGCTTTATGAAAAATCAATTTTTACAACACTCCCCATCCCTTGTTTATTATCTACGAAAAATTTTATCTTTCACACTATGGTTCCAAAGAACGAGAGAAAAAGCCATTTCGAAACGAATACATGTAGCTAGCTAGCTAGTACACAAGACTAGACATGATAGCCTCGAATTTTTTTTTTAACCTTTATAAAACCTTTTCATGGTATATATAGACGACGTTTTTATCTATCCGTTAAAGCTGTGCTGCTTTAATAGAGAAAACTGCTTGTTAAATATTAATAAATTGCTTTTCTTTTTTCCTTTTTGATAAACTGTAAAAAAAAAAAACCTTAGATTAAATTACCTTAACTAACTTGTTTACATAAAAAAAAAAAAACTCAGGTTTAAGGTATAAATCTAGAGTAATCCCTTCACAGAGCCTTCTATAATGAATCTAAGTACATAACGGATCGATACTAATGTCTTTTTCCTGACGATACGCTATCCCGGTCGTAACAAACACTTATCTTTTGACAGAATCTATCCTTAAATTGTGTCCATTTGGCAGTTGAGCTGTATATTTTGTCTCTAGATCTTAGCAGAAGTGCACTATTACTCCGAATAAAGTAGACTAATGCATCCATAAACTAGTTCTGATGTATTTCTTGTGACTGTAAAAAAACAAATAGAGAGTCCAGTAAATATGTATGAAGAGGAGGACAAGGAACAATTAATTACTCGTCGCAAATGTACTTAATATGGTCTTGTTGTTTTTGTTGCCATAAGTAGTAATTATAAGAGAGAAAAAAGGGAATTATGACGTTTAACTTGTTCAACTCAGTGCTACTGTCTTGCAAATAACTAGTTACATATATATGAGAGAATGTTGCCATACTACGACCTCTGAAATCTTTTGTGACATTATTTATAAGTGCCCCCAAGGCGCCCATTTGAAATGGAGATCTTTGACAAAATCTATAAATGGTCTTGAGGATTATCCTTGTGAAATCCTCTGGCGATGGGAATGCCTTTTCTACCTCTTTTAGTATTATGCAGCCAAGAGCTTTACAGTCGGAGAGAACATATTATTTAACAGTTACGTTATTCTCCATGCAGATGCGACAGGTCCCGCTATCAGCCTTATGCATCTTCTAATATCGTATCTAAGTGGATAATGCCCAGTCAGTAGAACCTTCTTTTCTACTGAGCGTAAGGCATATTTTTGTTCTATGTTTTAAGTATATACATGCCGTATGAGGAGCCGTCAGCCCCCTTCAGAGATATAAGATTGGTGATCGAGGCTGCTGAAGCGAAGAACATCAATCTTCTACTAGGGTGTGATGCTAACGCCCATCATATCATTTGGGGTAGCACGGATATAAACCCGAGAGGTGAGTCTCTTTTTAATTATTTGTTAGAGACTAAGCTCGTAGTGCGTAATAGAGACAATACGCCAACTTTCAGAACAGTAAACAGGAGTGAGGTCTTGGACCTAACCCTAGTAACCTGTTCCTGGAGAGTGTCTGAGCAGGCGTCTTTATCAGACCACGCTTGGATACTCTTCGAGGTTGTATTTGCTGCACGACCTGTTGAGGCTTTTAGGAATGTTCGTAGGACAAATTGGGACCGGTTCTGTGATGTAGTCAGTGATAGGCTGGGTTCACCAACCGAAAGACTCATCACAGAGTCAGCAGTGGATGATGCGGTCAATACTGTCAACGAGGCGTTAAACGTAGCGTTCCTGGAAGCCTGCCCCATAAGCAGATCCAGTGGTAAATCAAGGCCACCATGGTGGAATGCGAAACTGGGTAAGCTTAGAGAAAAATCGCGTAGGTTGCTTAATGCAGCCAAGCGCAGCGGAGATCAGGTAGACTGGTCCTGTTATAAGGACGGCCTAAGATCATTCAAAAAGGCGCTAAGGCTGGCACAGAGATCTTCATGGAGGAGCTTCTGCCAGTCAATAGAGTCTAATACAGAAGCGTCCAGACTTCGGAAGGTGCTTGCCAATGATCATAGTACTCCGTGCTTCATAAAAGGGGAGAACGGAGTCTGGACAACCACAAACGAGGAGCTGATAAATGTACTTCTTGACGCCCAGCGGGGAGATAGGTCCGTCGGTGGCGAGTTCATCAGAACGGCACCTACAGGATGGAAAGGAGGAGGTGATCAGCTCCATAGTTAGTGAAAAAGCGACAAAATGGGCGGTCCATTCTTTTAATCCCCTTGAGGCGTCTGGGGTGGATGGACTAAGAGCCATTATGTTTCAGAAGGCACTAAGGTACATAATACCATAGCTAGTGCCGATTTATAAGAGCTGCCTGAGGCTCTCTTTCCTGCCCAGGGCCTGGCAGGCAGTGAGGGTAATCTTCATTCCGAAGGCAGGCAGAACAGGCCATATCGAGGCAAAAGACTTTAGACCTATCAGCCTCTCCTCCTTTATGCTTATGGTCTTGGAGAGATTGATAGAGGTGTATATAAGAAATGGGCAGTGGTAGTCAGCATGCCTATACAAAAGGGAAATCGGTAGAGTCGGCACTACATGCAGTGGTGTCTGTTGTTGAGAGGTCCCTACAGTATAAGGAGTACACTCTAGGTGCTTTCCTGGATATTGAGGGGCTTTCAATAACGTGAAGACGGAGGTTATATTTCAGGGACTGAGAAGGGTGGGTGTTGATAAGTGTCTATGTGACTGGATCTACTCAATGCTTCTCAGTAGAAAGATCAGCTCCTGCTCGGGAGACGCTATTGTCAGAAGAGCAGTCTATAGAGGTACACCGCAGGGGGGGGGGGTGCTATCATCACTACTGTGGCTACTGGTAATGGATGAAATCCATCCTCATCAAGTTAGAGAGAGAGGGTTTCAAGGTAGTTGCCTACGCGGATGACATATGCATCCAGGTAACTGGAAAATTTCTCTCTACTATTAGCGAAAGGCTCGAGTGCGCGCTGCTTAAGCTGGATAGCTGAGCCAATAATAGTGGATTGAGGGTGAACCCCTCGAAGACGAAACTAATCCTTTTTACTAGAAGGAGGCGGGCGCAAGATTTCAGACTTTCAATGCTGGGAGGAGAGGAGCTTACTCTCTCCAGTGAAGCGAAGTATTTGGGTGTCGTCCTCGATTCCAAATTGAACTGGAAGGCTAATCTACAAGAACGCGTGAAGAAGGCCAGTGTGGCCTTCTACACGTGCAAGAGAATATTTGGCGGAAACTGGGGATTAAAACCCAGGGTGGTACACTGGATGTACACAGCCATAGTTCGGCCCATCCTCTGCTACGGCTCTAGGGTCTGGTGGACGGCACTGACGAGGAGCTGTAACCTTGATGTGCTGTCAAAAATCCAGAGAGCCACCTGTATGGGTATAACTGGGTGTCTGTGCACCACGCCCACGGCGGCATTGGAGGTCATGCTTGACCTATTGCCGCTGGACCTTTATTGTAAGGGTGTGGCGGCAACTAGTGCTGTCAGGCTGAGAGTGGGGGGCTGGTGGAAGGAGAGGGGTTTTGGGCACTCCAATATACTCCAGAAGGTTGACTGTAGGGACTGCAGGGTAGAAACAGACTATCAAGTACCCATCCTGACTTTTGGTGGGGGTATCAACGCAACGATACCCACCAGGAGTGACTGGGAGGGGAAGGAGGTGGTCGTTACATCCGATATTTCTATATTTACGGATGGCTCCAAGACGAGTGCGGGCACAGGGGCTGGAGTGTACTCTAGAGATCTCCAGTGGCACGAGTCTTATAGACTGCCTGACAAATGCAGTGTTCTTCAGGCAGAGCTCACAGCGATTTATCAGGCGGCAACATTGGTATCCATGTGCAGAGAGCCCGCACGGCACATCTGCATATATACTGATAGCCAGGCAGCCATCAGGGCGCTGGATGCTGGGCTGGTAAAATCAAAATTGGTGCAGTTATGCAAAACCAGGCTTGAGGAATTGACTGTAAGGCACAAGGTGACCCTAAGCTGGGTACCTGGCCATAAGGATATCTCAGGCAACGAGATGGCTGATGAGTTGGCCAAAAAGGGCTCCGAATTGGATAGCTCCGCAGCTGTAGCTTACGTGAGGATTCCAATCGGAGTTTTAAAGAGGAAATCATCAGAGAAGTCTATTTAAAGGCAGGCCTCCGATGGACCAGTAGGGATACCTGTCGTATTGCGAGGCAATTGTGGCCTGCATATGACAGTAAATGGGCAAGGAAGCTGCTTAATGACAGCAGAACAAATACCAGGAATCTAGTAGGGGTCATGACGGGTCACTGGGCCATAGGGGACCATGCTAGAAGACTGGGAATGGCGGTGAACGTTTTCTGCAGGAGTTGTAGGGACTCGGAGGAAATTGAATGCGTCAAGTACGTGCTTTGCGAATGCCCCGCTCTGATGAATAAAAGAGGTAGGCTACTAGGTAGCTACTTTTTTTCAAGTCTGGGGGAGCTTCAAAGTATAAAGTTCAGAGACATCCTGAGTTTTCTGAGTGAGGCAGGATGGATCTAGGCCAAAGGTCTTGGATATATCCTGAGTTTCCCAAGGAAAGCAGGATAAATCCACGGCTTGAGTGGTTATCTCATGAGGTCTAGGGGCACAATGGACCCGTTGGAGGTCTAAGTGAGGCTGGCTGGTTGTCCAGCGGCACCCCTCTTACCTAACCTAACCTAAGTATATTATTAATTTATTCGCTTGTATTAGAGGTCATGGGGTGTTTTCCTATTAGAACAATTCAATTCTTCTGTCCTCCTAATAATAATAATATTGCTTTATTAGCATACACAATTGAGGTACAAATCTCTTTATAATGTGCAATTCTCTATGGTAAACAAAAAATAATCAAGTATGTATATGTCAATGAGAAAGATTAATTTCGAAAGCGACTATACATAATTAGCAAATTATTATCGAAGGAAGAGAAAGTATGAATTCAGGTAAAATTAATTCAAAGCTAGGAAAAACAAAAAATCAGTATGGAAAAGAGAAAATCTAAGTACAATAATAATTATAATTTGAGATTATTTATGATATTACAAAAAAATGGAAGAGGCTATGCATGCAGTGGAGCATAGAATCTATAAACGTTTAAAATACTCGAAAGTTTCTACCTTGAAAACCTTATGTATTATTCTAAGATTTACAGGAAGACTATTCCAGACTCTGATACCATGAACGAAGAAAGAGCGAGAACTAAGCAGGAGATTAAATCGTGGATGTAAAAGTAGCCGAGTTCGCTGCGAAGAAAGGAATTCTACATATATGGGCATAAAGATATGGAGCACTATGCTTATTTATAATTTTCTGCATCATCACATACAGTCTGTAGCGAAGATAGTCATCAAATTGACATCCAAAGATTCTTCTAGAAACGACTGAGACATGATCGTATCTCCTGAGACCAAAAATGTATCTAGTATCAGGCATTAAAAGCAACGTTGAGCTTTCTTCGACTTGAACTATCTATATTACAATAGACACAGTCACCATATGTGATAATGGGTGCGAGTAATGCCTTGACCAAACGTTCTCGTAGTAGCCGTGGGGTATACTCAGCATGTCGCTATAAACTCTTTAAGCCACGATAGATCTTCGAGACCGTAAAGTCAATATGAGCTCTCCATGACAAGACACCGTCAATGATCATCCCCAATTTTTTTAATTCAGGCTTGTAATCGATACTACTGTTATTTATACACAAAGAAGGAAACAAGGAGATATCAATTTCACGGTTAAAAAGAATTATGCTCTGCGTTTTGCTTGGGTTCAACAACAGTCTGTTTCTTTCTGACCAGTCAACTATGCAAGCTAAGTCGCTATTAAATTTACTAAGAATATTGGCAGTTTGGTCCACTGAGGAAGGAAGAAACAGTTGAATGTCATCAGCATATAGTAAAATTGAGCAATATTTAGGAACTTGGACAATATCATTAACAAACATCGTGAATAGAAGCGGACCCAATATTGATCCTTGTGGAACGCCCGAACAAAGTGGGAGAAGTTTTGAACAGCAATTATTTACTACACTGGCCTGTTTACGGTCAGTTAAATTTTACTTATCTATAACATTAAACCTGGTAATAATATTGGACGAGAATTTATGTATCGGGATTTCAAAAACATTAATTTGGACATGTTGATTGGAGTGGCCTTTACAAATTCGTCATCGATATGATGATTTATATCCTTTATAAATAATAATCACTTAACAGTTTTAAAAATATTTCCGATTAATTGTGATTTTAACAGCTGACACATTGTTTTCTCCAAATAAAACTTACGTCAACTTTTTACCAGCATTAAAATGATATTTTTTGGAGACCGCGTTAAATTTTACCAATACCTGAACTCCATATTAAGCCTAGTACGCTGTTCAAGCGAAAATTTCGCCTGCATTATGGGCATATAATTCTACACGGGAAAAAGTTGTGGAGAAAATGTAAAATCACAAATTAAATAACATTAAACTGACTGAAGTAATACACGTAAAATCACAAATTACATATATGTGCCAAAGCGCCAAGCATCAAAGGGTATAGCTGTCAACTTTTACGTGCGAAATATATGTCTGGATATATAAATCGCTGCGGAAAAATGTCTCCACTTCATATTAGCGCCATCTGCATTCCATGATCTAAACATTGATTTTTTCTTTCGAACAGCATACTACTTTACGAAATCCTAAACCGAAATTTTCGTGGCACTTTTTGCCCGCATTTTTTTTACATAGATTTTGTATAGGAAACGAAATTTTCGCTTGAACAGCGTACTAGGCTTAAAAAGTGAATATTTCTCTATTTTAAGATAGATGGCGCTTTATTTTACTGACCATTTTAATGCGCGGAGCATTAAAATTCTGGAAAAAAATTTGACATTGCCTGTTTCTATGACAATTTCCAGATTGTTTTTTTTTTATTGATTGAAGGATTTAATTTCTATAACACATTTCGGATTGTTTTTTAATTGATTGAAGCATTAACATTTTTTATTCATTCATTGGCTTATTTATTGGCTTACTTATCTAGATATGTATTGCTAACGTGAAATTTGCTTCTTGATCTAAAATTCACTTCTTTTTTTATGTCTAAGGGCGATTCATTGAACATTTTCAAACCTTTTAAATTTAAGACTATTCTTCATTGTAGCAGTGTAAAAGTTGGTAAAAAAAATTATCAAATGACCTTAAAAACGAATTCTGTTCCCTCAGCCAGGGCTGCCAGATTACCCGATTTATCGTACTTTCCCCGATTTTCAAGTATAATTCCGATTCCCCGATTTTAGCTCTGTTAATTCCGATATTTTACAGCCTCTTCCGATTTTTAGAGATTTTCACTATCTATTACATTTTATAAAAAGTTGGTAAAAGCAACGAACTAGTAAATACATATATGAAAAAGTATAGATCAGACGCGCGAAACAATGGAGATATGTGGGTAAAAAATGGACGAAAACATTGCAGATATTACAGATTAGAACTCAGCTGTGAAATCTGACGAAATTGGGCAAATCTCACATTTTTTCCATTGTCACTTTTTGTTTTTGTTCAATTGGTTTCACAATCTTAACCTGGTATTTTTCGAATAGGATCTCCGCTTATTTAGTTCTTCTCTTATGTGATGGATAAATTTTTAGTAAGAAAAAGTAAGATTAAATGCAGGTATAAAAATATTTACATATCTTGAAAAAATGTTGATTTTTCTTGAAAAGGAGGACTTACACTTAGTACTTGTACTACGGTCAGTGCCAGATGATTCAGATTTAGATGATGAAATATTGCCGAAAATAGCGGTAAAATTACAGGGTTTGAATTATGTAGCTTTTGTAATTGTGAGCAAAGATGTAAGTGTAAAAATTTTGCAAATTGTGGCAAAATGATCGGACATTAAAAAACTGGTTGATTGAAAATAAAAACTATGACGCGATCAGTAATATTTCATTTTGCAAAGTTTGCTCTATTTCACAGCAAAACAAAGCTGAGAAATTGATTGGATGGGGAAACATTAAAAGGCATTTTCTTGTCCAAATATTTTTTGACAAAAAACAGAGAGAAATGTTTTAATTCTAATATGAATTAAAACTAGTATAAATCTTACTGATAAGATTGAAATAGGGCAGATGGCAATAAGAATGTTAATCTAATCTATTTTATAGTTCTGGATAGATCCTTAAGTTTTTTTAATTTATATTTTATTGGATTTCTATAAATTATGTTTTGAACAAGTAATTATGTGATTTAGTTCTTTCACCGATTTTCATACCCAATTCACGATTTTCTCTCCAGCATTTTCCCGATTTTTGTATGTTGCCATCTGGCAGCAATGCCCTCAGTCGCCAAAAAGGTTGAAATCGACTCCAATTACAGCTGGCACGTTTGTTCCATAAAAAACTGGCAGTTTGGATATTTAAAATACGTCAAAATTTTACCAGCGATATTAATGTGAAATATTTAGAGACCGCTTTATGTAACAAAAGAAAACTAAAAATTAAATTAGTTTTCTTCATTATATTGGTTATTCAACATTAATGGTTATAAAATATCATACTCCTTTATTTCGACATACCGAAAATGTCCGAAAGTAATGCCACATAAGCAGAAAACACATGGTTTTACACGAGTTGGTATTTACGTTATTCTTGGATAGGAATAGTCTTTACACAAGAAATAGGATTATCCTCCTTGGAGTATACTAATAAGTTTGTCATTCCGTTTATAACGCATAGGAACAATGCTGGTAGAGTAAAATGTATTGGGAACCCAATCATAATAATAAATGAGTTATTTTGATTTTTGGATCTCCATCTGTCCGTCCGTCCGTCTGTCTGTCCGTCTGTTTGTCTGTTCTAACGATAACCCGAGAACGCGTTCACTTAGAAATCTAAAAATTTACACCTGGCCGTTTTAAAACATTTTTAGATCAGATTTCAAAAATAGGACAAATCAGATAACTCCTTCGTAAGAATTGCCATACAAAGATTTCGTTTTTCACTATATATTTGGACACTGCCTGAAACTTAAGAGTGCTGCAATTTTGTACACAGCGTTTTCATAAAATTAGTAAATAAAATTTTAAAAATGGACTAAATGGGCCACCCCTCCCAAGGAACATCGTTAAGACTTCAAGTGCTAAAAATTTGGAATGTTTCCTATATGGCTCCTAAATAAATCTCAATCAACATTTAAGTTCTTACATAGATCTTGTAATTGTTAAAGGAATGACCAGAGTGTTATATCTACATTTATTTTTTTATATGAGTCTAAGGAGTATAAGTTCTATATGAAGAATTTACTACTTGAATATAAGTGTTATAAACGTGAGTATCAGGGACTATAATTCCCAGAGAATTGTGATCCTACATAATATTCCTATATCAGTATTGGGGAATTTAAATATGGGAGTACAGCTCTTGGGAAGTATATGTTCATATGTCAATCTTCATATCAAAAATCAATCTCAAATCAACCCTTATATAAGACTGCGAGGAATAAGTAATTTCAGTAAGAATTCATTTTTGATATCAACACTCATATAAGCAATCAGTATTCTGTGAAGTTTTATATAGGATCAAGGGGACGCGGATAGATCAAAGCCGAGGGAAAGTTTAATATACTGCCCTCCTTTGCATGAGCAGTTGGTTAAGAACAGTTAAATTAGAATTACAATAACGAATTTAATGGATGAGTGGAAAAAAATAAAAAAAATCCGGTACATATCATAGGAAGTATGAACAAATCTTGCAGGATATCAAAACTTCCACCAACGATTATTGGCACCAGTTTTGCTTCACCGTCAGTGCTGCTTACTACTATGCTAGCATATGCATAAATATTGTTAATATACATATAATCGGTAGACCTTTATCTAATTTTTTATAACACAACTGATAAATTTTAGATGTTCCATTCGAAAAATCGCCTACTATAATAGATGATGCTCCAAAAATTGTTCCTAATGATGATGAGCAGTATGATGATGAATATGATTCTGATGATAAAGAAAATGAAAAAATTATTGATGATATGATGAAAAAGGAAACATTTAGAATTGATCTGAAGGTGTGGGCTTTGCAAAATAATATATCACAAAAAGCATTGAGTGAGATGTTCAAAATTTGTAATAGACATACTCCGGACTTATTACCTAGTGATCCAAGAACATTGCTCCGCACACCATCAAATGAAATGAATCGTGGTGATATTGTACAAATATGATCATCCCATCGGATAGTCACTATTGGCACCAATTGCTCGAATTTTGTTTAAAAAAAATATTATTTATATAAAAATAATAAATATGAAATACTTTTTGAATATATTAAAGTATGTAATAAAAAATTAGTTTCTGCGTTTAAGTCACTTCGGGAAAAGTAATTATGTGCTAGGGGGAAAACAAAGAAATTTCCAAATAGAACATTTCTTCATTTTGATAAGGATGATTGAAATTGAGACGAACAAATTTGTGACAATTGTCGCCAAAGCAGGCAAGCAACCAATTGACAGATTTTCGGACATATCTTGTTAATCTTTATATCATTATCACGAAATAGGAACATAAGTGCATAAGTGAATGTTTTTGTTTCGGTATTTGCTCTACTATGCTTTATAGCACTACAAATACCATATCAAAATATGTATCTATTCTCAACACAGCAATTTACATCTTTATGTAGGAATTTGTTACCTATACAGGGTGTTTCATAATTGGTGCACCAAACTCAAGGGTTTGATAGCTGAGGTGGAGACAAGCAAAAATTATAAGGTGACGGGGGGTAAGACGCGTCGTTTCGGCGGTAGGGGGGTTTAAGATTTTTAGTACTTCTTCCACTTTACGCCCTGTAACTTTCTTGATATACACCCTATCAAGGTGGGATTTTCCCGCCAAAATGCATGATAACTATACAGTTTTATTACAAGATTTAGAAACCCCGGAATGTTACCTTTAATTTCACTAAGCACTAAGCGTTTTTGAGATATTCCCGTTTTTATGATGCATAATTTCATTAATTTTGCTAATAACAATAGAAATTGCGCCTAATTTTATGCACTTCCACACAAATTAGATAAATTCATGAAATTATGCATCATAATAACTGGAATATCTCAAAAACGCTTAGTGCTTAGTGAAATTAAAGGTAACATTCCGGGGTCTCTAAATCTTGTAATAAAACTGTATAGTTATCATGCGGGAAAATTCCACCTTGATAGGGTGTATATCAAGAAAGTTACAGGGTGTAAAGTGGAAGAAGTACTAAAAATCTTAACCCCCCCCCTACCGCCGAAACGACGGGTCTTACCCCCCCCCCCCCCCCCCCCTATTAATTTTTGCTTGCCTCCACCTCAGCTATCAAACCCTTGAGTTTGGTGCACCAATTATGAAACACCCTGTATATAGAAACATGAAAATAATGACATATTGGTAAATTTATTGAAAACTAGATAAATTCACATTAGTTCCATTTATTTGGAGAACCAAATGAACATAACTGTTTTTAACCATTGTTAATTAAATTTATTTATTTATTTTGAGACGCTTTGTTATTTTTCGATCTAGCGTGTTAAATACTAACAGGAAAATTTAAATCGTTGGTAAATTCAAATATATAGCAATGTGAAAAAATAATTTTAATATTAGAAAATATGTTCATCAATCATATTTTATAATACCATAATGAATAATAAAGTTGTAGACTTAACTAGGATCACTTCTCCTATATAGGATAATTTGTTCCTAAATAGGTTATTACATAGGGATATATTTAAGTAGACCAATTTAGGAAATCATACAACAACGCTATAACACTAAATTTCTACAATAGGGTACATATAAAGTATTATAGTATAAGCTCTGAGCATCAATATGAGATTACGATATAAGTACATTATAGGAATAATTATTCCTATATCAACACTAAATTTTATTCCCCGAGCATGATATGGGATTCTCCACTTTAGCGCTATAAGAGTCTAGTGCAATTCCCTGGAAACTCGGTGAGACAATAATCTGGCGCCTTATGACACCTTAAGTTCGCAAGACTTATCCCTAGCAAATCTCCGAGCTTTATATAGGACAAAAATTGTTCGTTGGGCTTCTTGGTGTTGCCATACGAAAACTTTGGTTTTCATTTTTATTTCACTCTTATTTTTATCTAGAGTATAATATTATTGATTTTAGGCCAATTATAACTTTTGCTCATATTAAATTAGAATTCCAAGTTAGTTTTATATCTGGATCTAGATAATTGACCTCCTTTGAGAATTCCACTCCTGTTCCCTCATGATATGGTGCTTATAAATAAAGCTTTCTTTTTATCTTGAATGGAACGATTATTATTTTGTCAGGATTGCCACCAAGTTCCATCGTCCGGCACCAGATTCAGAGCATTCTGTATTAGATCGGAGGTTATTCGATAACGTTTACCCTTAACAGTTATGACTCAGGGCGTCAGCATATCCCTAATTATTATAGCCGGATCAGGGTTTTGTAGGAGATCATCGACAATTAGAGACTATAATAGAGGGGAAGGAATCTCTTTCTTGAAGCAATCACCTTTATTGCCAATTATTCTGGAGGCATCCTTTGGCAGCCACTTTTATTGTTGGTTCTTATCCTAAGTTACGAGTATTTGCAATTCTCCGCCTGATAAGCATTGCTTTTATCCATTTTACCATTTTGCTCCTTTTTCGGTAGCTGCATTCTCTATGGATTCATTTATTTCCAGTGATATACTCACGATGTGAAACTTTATGAAAACGTAGTTAAAAAGAATCCTTGACTGTAATAATTTAAAAAAAAACACAATCGTCGATTAAAATGGAGCAAAGAAATTTGAATTCATTCATAATGAAATCGCTAATGACTATTAGAAATAAAAGTAGCAAAAATATCTTAGACACTTCTTGAGTTCTGGATATTTTTTTCTTATTTCATTATTTTCTTGTACCTTTAAATATTAATTTCCTTTTTTTAGGAAGAAATATATCTACCAATCCGTCACAGACCCAAAAACTTATGAAAGACTTTTTCTTTTTAAAATAATCTGAACATCTCTCTGTAAGCAACTTAAGATTATAAAGATGATTTCATCTGAAATAAATCAACAACAAAATAGGCTTGTTTTAAGTAACCTTCACCAAAAACAAAAAACACAATAGCTTCATTTCTCCTTTTATTTACTTCCTTTTAAAAACCAAAAAGAATGGTCACAGTTCAAAAGTTCTCTCTTTTGAGTAGTATTTAACCGAATCGGGGCCATACCCTTACTCATTCTCTCATAGTTATTATCTATGAAATAATAGAAAGGATCCATCCAACTTTTTCCTTATTCTTCAATAAACCCGCACAAACAAAAGGAAAAGCCCTTCTGTGGTTTGTCAGTTTTAATCAAAAAGGACGTAATTATCATCCACAAAAAGTTGGACGTTGAAATTCTCATTATGAACGAGTGAACGAAATTATCAGGTCATTTTTCTTGGCATCTGAAGCGTGGCGAAAATTTATTTCAGATTCGAAATGTCATTTCACAACCCACAGATATTAACAAAAGTAATTTTCATATAAGCGGCTTTAAAGAGTTGAGTACAAATTTTTCAACACCTTTAAATGTAAGAGTATGTACAATATTAAGTATGTATGTACATATGCATGTATGTAGATAGGTGCCGATTTTAAATGTAAACTTTAATGAAAATCGCTCCGCATGTTGGTTTTTCCACATCACAAACTTCAAGATAAATCAGCAGAGGAGAGATGAACTCTCTTGTAGATCCTGGGAAAATTTTACCCTTTTCTCCATTTATTTAATCTATGTAGATATATATTCTACATTTGAAAAGATGTATGAAATCAAGATTCTGGGATCTAGGGAAGCATTAATTCACAAACACTGATAATAATGGTCCATATTAAGGATAAGTGGTAAGGGGGGCGAGGATACATTGACATTGAAAGTTGTGATGAAGGGTATGTAGATATTGCTTACAAGGTTCGGTGGAATTTTATGCAAAACGTTCTAGAGAAAATGTTTTTTACCCATATCAATGGCGATATTTAGGAATATTATTATTTTATGCAAAAGAAGTGAAAGAATTTTCAATTGATTCTGAAGTGTATTTAACCCTTAAGCACTGACATATACCAGTTTTCTAACATTGACGCTGATATATAGGTCTTGAAGACTCCCATACTTATTATTGGGGTAAAAATAAAAATAACTGATGTTTTTTTTTTATAATTTTTATTTAGTTTTATTGCGACTGTGTTATAATTGATAGATCAAAAATGTATTTTTTATATTTAAAAAAACAAAAACGAACAAAAAAACGTAAATGTTTTAAAAACTATAGATCGAGAATATCTTTTAAGGCCATAGGCGCTTTCGACAAGCACATTCTCAGTAAGAGAAGTGAGATATTCTCAGTTGGCTCACTTAGACTGCACTTTCGATGAACTGTCTTACTTCCATATTGTGCTACAAAATTCGAACGCAACCACTGAGCAACTGAGACAAGTGAAACTGAATTTTCTTGTCTCAGATGACTCAGTTTCGATACTTTGTTATTTTAATTACTAATTAAAGTTTAGTGAGCTATTTGAATAAACTAACAACACTTTCCTCAATTTCTTACTATCCATTTTCAGTGGTTAAAATTATTTAAATGTCAAAATTGACAAATCAGCGAGAAGGTTGCTCAAAGTTTTGTCTCAGTTGTCTCAGTGAGACAGTGCTTGCTGAAAGCCCCTATGGAAATCTCACATGCTAGTTTTGACCATTCTAAATTGGATTCTTGCATGAAACACATATTTACTGGGTCTTTCTCTGGAATTTCTTTCAGATAGTTTCTCGATTTCTGGAATTATATTTCGAGTTTTATTTTTGTTTTTATGATGTTGCCAAAACTCAGGGGATATCCTATGATGTCGTAGCACAGCCTTGGCAGGAAAGGAATAAGGGGTAGGGAATTGAAGATTATTGGGTTGAGAAAAGTAGGTGGCGGTGCGCAGTACGCTAGAATGTTTGTGGCTCATAGCTATGGGGGGGAAAAACAAACGATGGCAAACTGTTCCACATTCGTACTGTTCTGCTTATAAGTGATTCACGGAATTTCACGGTACAGCTGAATTTGACTTCAAGGGTATGAGGATGAGCTCGGGTTACAGCTCGTGTGATGCACATAGGATGAATTCTACATGGGATCAGGCGAGACAGACATCCTACATTACGTCGGTGCTCCAGGAAATTAATAGTTGCTATTTATATGTCATCGGTAATAGGCCGGAAGGCCTTCTTTTGTACTTTGTCTAACGCGGACAGTACGTCCAGGCCGTTGCCAAATATGAAAATTATATTCTAATCTAGGCCTAATATGAGATTTGTAGATTTATCTGATGGAGTAAAACATTTTTTGTATCTTTGCAAGATCCACAGGTATCTCATTGCGTTATGTGTGACAATAGCACAAACATATGATCGACCTAACTAAGATTATTGGATATTTCAATGCCTAAGATGTTAAGAGATGCTGAGTTCGAGATATGCTCTCCATCAACGGAAATGGATTGAGTGGGAGTTGGAGTACGTTTAAGTGATAACAGATAACATTGCGTTTTGGAAGAATTAAACAAGACCCGATTCGCTCTGCCTCAAGCAAGTATTTTTGTGAGGTTATAGTTTAGTGAACTGAACATGTGACTGCGTTTGGCAGCTATAACATTCAGACGGGAATTAGCTATAGATTCGAACGAATATATGAAATCAAGGGTGCTGTCGGATACTCATCAGTACGGATGATTGGTTGGCTGAGTATACGGTTCCTGTTGATACGAAACGCCTATATGCATACAAATTTTTTTTTTAATTTTGCGTTTGTAAAAGAGCTTTTCCCACTCAATTCTCGAGCTGTGGATTTGGCACAAAACTTGCTCAATTTTATATTAACTAAATTTGTTCCGAATTTATTTCATAGCAAAACTCTCTATGAAATGCTAGCCCCGTATAAGGCTAATAATCTTACTAGGCATTCAAGTAAATACGTTGTATTTCGCCTCGTATATAATTCACACTTAATAAAATAAGTAAAAAACGAGTTTTCAAACAAAACTGAGGCCTAGCCGCATGAAAAACTAGAAAATAAACTTTTCTTCACACACAGAGGTGGACTCAGATTTTTTAATTGGGACATTTCTCTTGAATATTCTTTCTCTTCATGAATCAAATCACTTATTACTTCTGATTGATCATACTGAAATATATCGGTGATTTTTCAGCGAATAAAATCTGACTCCACCTCTGTGTGTGAAGAAAAGTTTATTTTCTACTTTTTCATGCGGCTTGGCCTCAGTTTTGTTTGAAAACTCGTTTTTTACTTATTTTATTTTCTGCCTTTTTCACGTTAACTAAATTGTTATTACGTGCTGCATGGAGATATTTTAAAACAATTTTTAAGTCATGTTTGGTGCCGATCCGAAAACAAAAATTTTTCGAGTATCAAATTATGTTTTAAACAGCGCTTTTTAGCTGTATTCCAACTTGATCCCATATAACATGAATTTTCCCGATTTTCCATATTTTCCACAGCTTTTCCTATTACTATGATTTTTTTTTAAAAATGTACATGAATTTTCCTCGATTTTTCATGCACGTTTTCATGATTGTTAAAGAGAAAGTATTGATGCCAGTAGGGCGGAAAAAATGACTCCACATAGCTTATAAAACTTTTTGTCGGAAAATTTTCCGGAAAAGTCGGAAAATCCCGGAAATTCCAGAAAAATTGGAAAACTCTGCACTTTTCCTGAGACAGATTTATCACTAATCATATCGATGAAAATTTGTCCGATGATTTTCCCGCTTTTCCGGGTTTTCCACGGAGTTTTCCGGCAAAAGCAACTTTATGCAACTCATTTCGCTCTGCAACTTTGTCTTAGGTTGCAAAACGCTCAAACGCTTCCTTGGTCTGAAAAACTCCGGAAATGCAAGTTTTCACCATTGTCGGAGAGAAAATAATGATGCGAGTTGATAGGGAACTTGATCCTGCATCATTTAGAAAACTTTTTTACGGAAAAATTTCCGGAAAAGTTGGAAAATTCCGGAAAATTTTTCGGAAAAATCGGAAAACTCTGCATTTTTCCTGAAACGGATTTATCACTATTCAAATTTGTACCAAATTTTCAAATGATTTTTCCCGATTTTCCGGGTTTTCCATGGAAATTTCCGGTTCAAATTGTGACAGATTCAATTGTCACGCGACATGAACCTGTGTGCCAAATTTCAGCTCGCTGTGATGACGAAAAGTGGGTCTACGAGAGTGTCGAAAATAGTAAAAAAGAAATATATAAATAGACAAATTCGTGTACGAGTTAAAAGGAATGGCCTCAAAAAATTATTTTAATTACATATATGAGGTTAGCTTGGCTGTTCACTTTGGCGTATACGACAGGCAGGAACCAAGCCTTACTGATGAGTATACGATTCCTGCTGATACGAAACGACTACTTTTGCATAGAAATTTTTTTTCTTAAAGATTTTTCGTTTGTAAAAGACTTTTTTCCACTCTTACTTATAATAACAACTCTTATTAAATTACTCTTGCGCCCGCGCGCCGTCCTTTTGAACCGTCTTTGCCCGTAATGGCGGAGAAAGTAGAGCAAAAACAGCATATAGAGGTAGTTTTCAAGACGGACGGCCATGGGATACAAGGCGGGTTATGTTACGCGGACGATCTGCTGATTCTGGTTACGGGTAGTTTTCGAAATCTACGGACTTTTGCAAAGCGGAATCCGAATACAGTGTCACAGCATAATTAACGGAAACGAACTCTAAAATTCCTAGCTTTGAGTGACTGCCAACACAGCGTCTTTTTGGTTAAATAACCCCACGGGTAAAACTACAAGAGAACTATGAAGAAACCTAGCCCAAGTTCAACGAAAAATCTACTGGGACTTAACAAAATCCAATGCTGGAATCCTTCGTGTCAATTCTTATTGGACACTAATTTCTCAGGGGTCACCTACATATGTAGGATGGAACTTGTTTATAATCGTGAATGCAAAGGATGGCGGGGAGAAAACCGAAATAGTTACTCACTTTTTCTTTCTCTGTCCAACTCTCTCCGACAGGCGATACAGATTTCTTGGGTTACACCTCCAAAATGAAATGCATGTAGCGGGAAGGGATGGTCGATGGCTAATTCTAAACTTTGTTATAGCGTCCGGCTGGAATTTATTAGTATACCTATATATATCTGGCGAATGAGCAATGGACGTTATACTGGCCTAAGTTTAAGAGATCTCTTTAGGTTCTCAACCTCTTCTCAATCGATTCATTCAATACCATGACTGGGTAATTTGGCGAAGCTGGAAGTAGGATAGAAAATTATTGAAAAAAAAAATTAAATACATTCCTACTTCAGCAAAAATATTTGACTAACTCCATGGAGCTTCTGAAATAACGTCTAGGTATAAGATAGCGACCTTTTACTAAATCGGATATTAATCAATTTCAACAAGAGCCATCAGCGTGAACGAGAATTTCTCATAATTTTATTATCTCAAAACCGTTCTGGTTCACTGAAAATGCTTAATGAAATAAATTCCACAGAATATCGCAGCTTTTTTCCGGCCCGCTCTTATATATTTATATATAGGCAAGAGAATTTGATGTTAAATGTAGTAGACGCCTTCATTTACACCCATTTAATTAATGGAGCCATTAGAGAAAATTAATATGCAACTAGCAAACTTTTCCACGTCTTACCAACATTCAAGGTATAACGTCACTACTTGCTGACGGTCTGTTGTAAATAAGTTCACATCGAACTTCGAACTTCTTGGAAGTCGAAGTAATTTACCTTGATTAAAGCAATTACCTGTGGCTCTTATAATATATATATATTTCTTCTTTTTTTCTTTTTACTTATAGATTACGTGTACGCCATAAGAAAAGGAAGATTAATGGTACCGAACTCCTATACAGCTTTAACCGGAGATTTACATATACAATTTCAGTATAGCAGCGAAGCTACGTCTGAGACTCTTGCCGACTTATCATTTGAAATAAGTAGATTAAGAAATAATGAAAAAGAAAAGCTGGAGACCATCAGTCTACATCCGGATCCAAGATTAAATGTGTCACAAATCAAATTACCGTGTCACATA
Source organism: Dioctria linearis (assembly GCA_963930735.1). Taxonomy (NCBI): domain Eukaryota; kingdom Metazoa; phylum Arthropoda; class Insecta; order Diptera; family Asilidae; genus Dioctria; species Dioctria linearis. The sequence continues at coordinate 161,902,257 of OZ005743.1, forward strand.
TTTTTTCGTGGTGGAATATACGAACTAGAAGTGGTGGGTAGCAGTAGCAGCAGCAGCAGCATTAATTCAACTGTACAAGACCAAAAAGATGAACGCTTAAGACAGCAACTGGATGTAAGATGGCCCACTCCAAAGCTAAGTGTTACACCAGAACTTATTGGCACTTATCCAGAAGGTCCTGTTGACGTTGTACTTTCTTTTCCCGAAGTTGAATGCGAAGTGGAAAATCTGAACGATGCAGAAATACCAGAATTTTGGCTTGAGTTAATTTATTGCGGGCAAGAAGTTTTATGCACAAGCTCAAATGGAACCAAATCCCATGTACTTTATGCTGAGCAAATAAGGGGTTTCCCACGGACAAGACTTGTAAAGCTTCGGTGTGAACTTTTTGGACTGGCAGGCCATTATGCTATACAGCTACGACCCCTGCAACCCACTCCGTCATTTGTTTCGGCAATATCTTATATAAGGGCAGACTGGAATGAGAAATTTGTTTTTAATGTGCACGCCAGAAGCATATTTCCTTGTGATCCCCATACTGGAATCGGTGTTCTATTCGAATATCCAGCATGCATCTTAGACCAGGCGGATAGGGTTCGCCTTTTTGCTAAATTGAGAGCAGATGTAGCCTCTCTAAAACCGCCAACATCCCTACATTACGTGACCGAACAACGAGTCATGAGAGGACAGCATTCGCTTCATTTTGACTGTGATTTCTTTTCCGAAAAATACGTAGAGTACTGCTTCGTTTATGTTAGCCAAGCTATATCTGGAGCTGTTGCTGACATTCGAATGGATTGTGTTCCTACACTGCCAGTCAGCGGTACGTCCAAGTCATGATATTTAATTATTTCTCTTGAAAAATTAATTTCCCTTTTTCCTTGTTTTTTATTTTCTTTTTTCTGTTGGTAAAATTTCAGATGCTGACACAGGAGGATGGGGACCATGGAGTGACTGGACCCCCTGTTCTACAACATGTTCTGGTGGAACAAGGAATCGATATAGATTTTGTGATTCACCACCGCCACGTTATGGAGCAAAGTTTTGTGAGGTAAGAGTCTAGCATGGTAATCATTTTAGTTTTTCCGGGGTAGTGGGGGTGGGAGGGTCGTAAACTATTTTATGAGGTATTTGACAGTAGAGATGTAAATGAAGCCACCATTTTTTTTTTGTGTATTTGACAAAAAACCAAAGTTTCCACTTGTATTTTCTTTGGAATATTTTTATTTGAAAACGGTTTCTATGTAGAAAATTTAAACTTCACTTGTTAATTTTAGTACCTAGGTACGAGGTAAGTATTTATTCAAGAACGTAACTTAATTGGTGTAAATATCTCATTAAAGATACTTTCATGTGTCTGTCAATTTTTTTAATTTTAACCCTTTGAAATATCGGAAAATTTTGTTGGACGGTAAATATGTAGTTTCTTGGCACATTTTTCTTACACAATTAATATCATCTTCTCTCCGACCATTACATTCAGATCAATGATCAATAAATTCGACACCCATCTTGATCGTAGCTTTTCGGGTTACCAATACACAGGATATCTACGACACCTGTATAATCCTGATTTCAATTCCTCCGTCAACTTTGATTTTTGTGTAATTTCCTTTTAAAACTTTCATGAATTTCGGCATCCATTAAACGGTCAAAAACAAAAAAATTGAACAGAACTGCATTTACAGAATAAAAAGAATTCTTAAAGGATTCTTTAGGGATTATTTATTTTTTATTTATTTTTATAAGTTCAGACGATAGCATACAGATTAAATCCATTTATATAATTACCGTTAAATGATAAATGATAAATTAAATAATACAAAATTAAGAAGAATAAAGTAAAAAGTAAGATCTAAATTATAAAAACTAATGAAAAATAAAAAAAGAAAAAAAGAGAAAAAGCAAAATTTCTAAAAGTACTAAACCAAAACGTAAAAAAATAAAATGAAAATATAACTAATTCTTACAAAAAATAAAAGATTAAAAGGTTCAGATTATTAGAATGGAGGCAAATTATGGAATAATTATTGTCTAACTGCACTATAGCTAATATATAAATGTAAATTCAATAGAGCACTACTATATAATACATACATATTGAAAAGTGTGGGAGTAGAATGATCAGTCGTTTCAGGTCGAAATGCACTTTATCTCACTCAATATTAAATGTTTAAATTGATAGAGGCTATACTGACCGAAAATGTCTATGTGATTAAAGAATATATTGTGATTCTTTTGAGCTCTATATAGTGGTGATTTAGTTTTTAAATTTGTTTTAGCAGTAGCCAAACCAAATGTTGAAGGCGGGACTCGTGATGGTCTTGAGGGTATATGGAAATTTATTTCGGCAAGCAAACGCGGACTGTCCAGATAATCACGTAAGATTTTGTACAAAAATATTTCATCTATGTACATCCTACGCTTTTCAAGAGATGTAATAAAAAGCATACTTAACCTTATAGGATATTCCACAGCACTTAAACCAAACAGTTTAAAAATAAGAAATTTTGTAAATTTCCTTAATGGTCGTTCCAACTGCTCAATATATGTTTTATAAAAAGGGTTCCACACAGGGGTCGCGTATTCTAATAAACTGCGTATTAGGGAATTGAACAATACAATATGGAAGAAAGTTGTTTTAAAAGATTTACAGGTTCTGAAAATGAATCCAAGCAATTTAAAGGATTTACTTACAATGTAATTAATATGGCAAGAAAACAAAAGTTTGTCATCAAAAACCACTCCCAGATCTTTAATTTCAGAGACCCTTTCTAATGTGGTACTACATAGCTTATATGCAAATTTGATAGTGTCCCTTTTGCGGCTAAAACAAACTTGTTTACATTTGGTTATATTTAATGGTAAATAGTTTTCGACACACCAATTCTCAACCTTGCTTATATCTTCTTGCAACCGAGTACAATCTTCAAAATTACTAACGACACGAAAAATTTTAGCGTCGTCTGCGTAGAGCAGGCAATTGGAATCTAGATTTATATGGGCCGAGAATGGTACCCTGAGGGACACCTGAAGTTTGCTCAAAGGCCAGTGATTCGAACCCATTAACGACTACAACGCTGTGTCGTCCATCTAAATATGAGGAAAACCATTGAATGGTATTCTTACCGAAGCCTATGGAGGCCATTTTAATGAGTACTTTTCTGTGTTGAATCTTATCAAAGGCCTTAGAGAAGTCAGTATAAACAGAGTCCACTTGCTTGCCCTCATCCAGTGCAACCACTACGATGTTTGTGAACGTAGTCAGGTTTGAGGTTGTAGATCGTCCCGGAAAGAAGCCGTGTTGATTTTGGTTAATCAATTTTTTAGATTGAGGGAATAGTTGATTATATGTAATTTTCTCAAATATTAACGCTAAACTATTTGAAATTGATATTGGTCTATAGTTGGATATTAATTTAGGGTCACCTGATTTGAATATTGGTGTAACGAAACACTCTTTCAGAATCGTTGGATATATCCTTTGATTAATAGATATATTAAACAATTCACTAATAGGTTCTGCAATTGTCGAAGCACATCTTCTATAAAATATATTGGGTATACCATCAGAACCACACTTACACTTGCTACACTCTGAGGCGTAACATGATATAATTGAATGGAGTTAACGTTACTGTAAGGTAAAGAATTGTGTAAATCATTAGTAACGCTAGCTTTGAGAGAATATACCGATTTAAAATGCGTTGAGAACATTTCACAAGTCTGTATTGGTGTGGCAGATATACTGTCACCAAGTTTCATTTCTTTAGGATAAGAGTTGGATGTTTTCAGGCTTTTACTAAAAGCCCAAAAACTCTTTGGATTGCTCTGCACAGAAGATTCAGTAGAACTAATAAAATTGTCGTAACACATTCTTTGCAATCGCTTAGAATGATTTCTCAAGAACGAAAATGTCTTGTATAATTCTGGATGTTTATACTTCATATACATACGCCGAAACTTGTTTTTTAATCGGAGAGTAGTTACTAATTCTCTTGTATACCACGAAGGGTATTTTCTATTTTTACTGACAGAATCTGGGACAAAATTTACTACACAATGATTTAGAACATCATAAAATTTTTCAAATGACATATCAACGTTCTCTGAAAAGATACTTGAAAAATCAAATGAAGCTATATATTCATTAATGGCATCATAATCGGCGAATTGAAACTTCCGTTTTTTTCTTATCTAGGATATCTAATGAAATAGTCTGAAATAGTACTGGAAAAGGGCCATCGAATGGTTGTTGTAGTTGGTCGTTTTTCGGCATCATTTTGTATGAAAACATGGGTACAAGTTGCTAGGTGTTTATGTGTGAAAACCTTGTGTATACCATGTCTTTCGGTTGTTGCGGTTGCAAGTCATGAACTCCTGGAAGTGTTGTAGGACTTCTGAGCTAAGTTCTACATCTTGTGTAGAAAAAAAAATCTCCAGGAAGTTTTAGAGTTGTTCCATATACTAATACAGCGGGTGATGCTTTGATGTCTTCATGTAATGATATTCGCAAACCTAAGAAAACTTATGGAAGTGTACCTGTCCATTGTTGCGTGTTGTGACACTTAATGGCAGCTTTAAATGTCCAATGAAATAGCTCTATCATGGCGTTGGCTTATGGATGGTAAGATGATGACCGATTCATTTTGATTCCCAGCAATTTTGCCAATTCTTTAAAGAGGAATGAATGAAATTGTCGTCCATGATCAGTGATGATTTCCTTTGGGACTCCAAATTTGGCTATCCATCTAAATACAAAAGATTTTTAAATACTTTCAGCTGTAATATCTGCTGTAGGGATAACCTCGGGTCATCAAGCCAAGCGAGCAATGCAAGTAAGAGCATAGTTGAAGCCATCAGAATAGGGTAGTGAAACTACGATGTCCAAGTGTACATGCTGAAATCTTCCTTCCGAAACTGAGAATTCAGCCACTGGAGTTTTCGTGTGTCATTGTACCCTGCTCCTCTGACAGTTGATACAAGTTTGTGTCCTGGTGCGGCTGTCTCTTCTGATACTGGGCCAGATAATTTTCTCAGTCAGGAGATGCGTTGCCTTCTTTACACCAGAGTGTGATAGATTGTGTATAGCATCAAAAACCTGTTTACAGTGTGATGCTAGGATATGTGGATGATCCTTGGATGTTGATGTATTACAAGTTTTTTGGGTGAGTTAGGAAACGTAATCCTCCCTCATGAGTTGTAAAAATATTGAAGATTTTTAAGTTCTAACTCTTCAACCTGCTCTTTTGCCAAGTCATCATAGTCGATGGGTGATGATAGCCTACACTCGTTATACAGTGACTGCCACAATGTTGTCTTTTCCTGGAATATGTTGGGTGTTGGTTGTAAATTGACCTATGAAGCTCAGGTGTCTTAGTTGTCTAGGCGAAGATTTCTCAAGCTTGTCTGTCTTCCAATAGATTCTGGAAGTGTTTGATCGAACATAAGCACCGAGAAGCTCTTGATCATAAGTACTGGTGATCTGTGCTGGTGAGAGTTTTTGAGAGAAAAAAAACCCAGTGGCTGCCATCCTTTAGACATTTTTTTGTTGTTTTTTTTATCATTCTTTTTCTTGCCAGAATAACATTTATTACCCCTGCATCTTTGCTGCCCAGGGTATGAAACGCCTGTAAAAGTTAACCATACCCAGGAACTTTTGTAGTTCTCGTACCGTCAAAATAGCCTGAATTTGCTGGGGAAGTCGCTGGACCTACAAAGTTCTTAAAACAACAGGAGTGATGCCATCGGATGCGAGCTCCTTCATTTGGTTGAGAAGCTGTGTTGGTCGTCTGCCGTCCAGTGAAATTTCTGTAAACGTCTCTGATCTGACTCCTGGTTTGCTATCAGAAACGGGTTTTTCAGCATTTTGGCGGCCTCCGTACGACATCTCGGACTTCTGTGAGGATGTTGGCGTCCAAATTTCCTACCAGAGTATAGTACTACATTTCATCTCGGGATATGCCACTAGTGTGAAATTGGGCTTCCAGTTGTAGAAACCATAGGTTCGGGCTCTGCTTCCAAAAAGCTGGAGCTCGTACGCTGACCCTTTTAATTCCTTCGTGCAGCGGGACGTGCTCGTCAGCTCTAAATGATAACACCTCTGCCGCTTTAACAATTCTTACGTTGGGGACACCACTTTGGAACGTTTGGGGATTAAGGATCAGAGGTTTTGAGATAAGTATATAAATTTATTTATCTGACGCAGGAATTTAATTAATATGGCAGTTTACTTTTAAAAACAATGTGTGAATTATATTAATTAAAATTAAAATTTATTTTTAAGATTTTCCACAAGATGAAACCTCAAAAAATCACAACATGAGTAGTTCTGCTTCTGACATCACATCATAGATGTCATCCTGAGTACTAAATCTAAGCTGAAACAAAGTTGCAGTTTCTCCAAACGTGAACTGTTGAACTTAAGTAACCCAAAGCATTCAGTTTTAAGATGACCATTCACTTTCGTATCTGAAATGTTTTGTGCACTTTTGTAAAACTTATTAACAGAATGAAATTGCCTACTTTCAGGTATTTATTCGAAATAGGTTACATTTTAAATTTCATGCACAGAGACCGAACGCTTTGGGCATTTATTTGCTAGATTTCTACAGTTTAAATAATCCTACCAGAATTCTTCAGAATTTGTAGAATAATGTTTTAAAGGTGTTCTACTCTTGACCTAATTTGCATACTCAGTAAGTTTGACAGACTGTTATAACAATTATGTACATAGAATGAAACTGGCTCTGCATAATGTGTCTAAGCTCAACTGTAATAGATATCCTTCAAACTGAAATTTGGCAACAGAGACAGTGTTGAGCTTCTAGCGACTGGCAATATCCTTGGCGATTTTTCTGCTTTTGTTGATAACATCTATGATATTAATAATAATAATTTTATTCATTTGACAAAACTTCCATTGGCTTGAGTTGGCTTCTTTTAAAAACTCAAGATCTGTTATTTGGCGAAATAGGAATCTTTCACTAAATACAGGGTGTCCCGTATATGGTCTTGCTCCCGAACGCTATGGATAGGTTATACTTAAACAACCAAAACGGTTTCTGAGATAAGGGGACTTAAAGATATTTGGGTTTGATTTTATAGATCACCCTGTAACTTCAGAACATTGCACTCTATGATGGTGAGTTAAAAATTTTTAGATAGATAATCCTTAGACCTTTCCATGATCTATCGTTTTTTCCACCCGTTTTGAGGTTATATTTCAACAAAGTTAAAATTTCGGAATTATAACTCGGTTTTCTTTCTTTTCTATTTTTATCAAAAAACACGTCTCAACACCATTTTTCATACGTGACGAAAATGGTTCATTTCTATTGGTCTGTTGCATATCCCGACATGAAATCGGCATCTTGAAAGATTTCTCTATTAAATAGAAGAAAATCTTTAAATCCTTCTTCAATATTAGAAGACATCGCTGCCGAAAGTAGAGACGATTTTATGATTTCTGCGATATCATAAGTTGTCATTATGCTACCTCGACTCCAACTGTCACAAACGCTGTTGACATATTTATTTAGAGGACCATACATGCTTATTTTATATCCAAAGGTTGCAGTCTATGACTGTAATGTAGTGTAAAAGATAGCATACAAATCTCGTTCTCTTTTGCATAATTTAGTCCTTCAATAGATAAATGAGATTGGTGATTAACTAGCAAAAGAAGAATGCGGTTTTTTCTTTCTAACATCTAGTTGTAATCACGAACGATAATAACTAGAACACCAATTTTTCACTTTTGCGCTTGGATAATTAATTATCCACGTTGCGTCTAAACACGTGCTCACTGAACACTGAAAACATTTTTGGTGGCGGACGGTACCGTTCTACGTTATCGACTTAGGCAGTGGCTCGATCTGTAGTTTAAACTGAGAACTATTAAACCAAACATACCCGGTCTCCCCCTATTATTCCCAAAATTTCTGGACGATTATTTCCTTCAAAGTGCTTTTGTTTATCCACGTAAACTTTCTATTTTAGATAATCCAAAGAAAGAATTCTGGGGAAAATACATTTTTGGTAAATCTTGGGACCATCTAAAATAAACATTCTTCGATTTGCCAAAAATTTATAGTCACTTTATCATCTAGGACGTTGGTAAAACTTTTGTAGATTCCTAAAATCGCAGTTGCGTGAATTCTGCCTTTTGGCGGAGCCACTTAAATGTAAATGATCTTCGTGCCTCATCCATAAATTGTTTAAAAATCCTTCAAAGCTTATGAAATCATGGCGGTATAGGGTATCCGGGAGGAGGCGGGAAAGAAGTCTGTGAATCTCAATGCTGAACAAGGTGAAAGCTGTATAAGATGAAAGCATGCATACTTGATGGAATAAATTTGTTGGTTTGTTGTTTTTGTTGTACGGAAGATCGCTTTGGCATCTCTGACGAGAGTACAGTAGGGTAGTATGGGTGAACGATACCATATGCACGAATTGGTACTTCTCACGGCTAGATAACTATAACTTAGTGAAACAAAAATTGAGATTTTTAGCTCTGTGAGTACTGTAGTAGGGCTTTAATGACAGGAGGTCATTATGCAGAAAATTTAAGTGCTCATGATAGTCAGAATAATAAAGTCTCAGACATAGCCTCTTGGGCAGGAGGCGATGGAATGTTTTAGTTGATGAATAAGTTGATGAATAACGGAAATCAAGTATGTATGTTGGGTGCTTATGTGGTTAGTATGCATGGTCAGCTATAAGATCCAAATGGTGAATCTCGAAGCCTATCCAGACTTGAATACGGGCATATCTTAACCTTCACGTGTTTCTCCCTGACAGCTCCCATAAGGGTACAATTCCCTTAGACGTTGCTAATAAGATCTAGGCCCACACCGCTCGGGCTCGAGCTTTTTGTTAGTAAAATGTCATATTATATTTATTTGACAAAAGATTTGACAGCGCTTACAAATTAAGCGTAAATAATTGCCGCTGCCTACTATACTCAACAGTTGAGAGTCAGCGGAAGGACAGCGATTCGACTGAACGCCACCGCTTAGTCAGCAACTCAACAGTTGAGCTGAGCTGAACACACCCAATATAGCCAAACTTGACAGCAACAGATTACAGTCAGGAAAACGTTCAGATGAAACTCATCGGTAGACTTCCAGCATACTCAACATGTTTTGTGATTAGTGTCAACCGTTGAGCTGTGCTGAACACGCCCAATGTCTCAAATATTCCCTGTGATGTAGCCAGCGGTACGTCCTGCATGCCTGGCTACTGTTGTTCGATTAGCATCCAGGGGGACTCCGCATCAAATCTAGTATATCAACAAACAAGGAAATTTACGCTGAAACAAATAATACAAATAGCAAAAGCGAAGTTCACGTACAATATACTAAGAAAAAACATCAGGACAAATATAGTAGCCGAACTACACTCGGATATACACAATCACATGACAATAAACAAGAACAACATCGCCCAAAACCAATCAAGAACTGAAAGAAGACGACAGGGCTTACTAACCACTGCTGGACAATTATATAACACACTGCCGAACAACATCAAATCGTCACCATCACTAAAAAAATTTGTAATTTTGTCATAACTTCTTATTATTAGATCTTTGATATTTACTAAAATATGATACTTTGTTTATAATCTAGATCTATTATTATCAGTAATTTGAATGCATATTGTATTATATATTTAGATTCCCCAACTCTCATACCAGCTAAGCTGTCTATGTGAGCCGAAAGTCAATAAATAAATAAATAAATAAAAGAGTGTGGTGGCCCAGAGTCTGCTTGAGGGAGACTGAAGACTAACGCAAAGTCAATCTGTTGGGATCAAGCCGACCGTATGTCGTCTTTATTATTGCTGCTAGAGGAATAACAATGCTGGTGTTACCTCTAGAGTTTGCTTCTCGTATTCTTGACCAAGTCGTCCCGATGTCAATGATGTGGTCTTAGAAACCACAGCAGGTGATGCTGGAACTGCAGGAGGAATCCACTGTTTCGCCAGCAGATCGCCACGATAGCCCCTTTGTAAGAAATCTAAGAAAACGTGGGCATTGAAAAGAAGTTTTTTTGGGGAGTTATTAAATAAAATATTAGCTCTCCAGTTAGGAGGTCCTCTCGTGGATTTTTCTTTATTTAATATTGTTCTTACTCTTGAATCCTATTACTTTTTTTTTCTCTTCAAATTTTTTCTGTAGTTTGGTTGGATTGCCGGTCCGGTTGACATCAGGATGATTAATTTTGTTGTTTTTTTCAATTTACACTAAAGTGAAAGCCTACCTTGCTAAACCTTTTTACTTTCAGCAAAATGTTACTAGACGCTAGTTTCGAAATAAATTTGTTTGGGTTTACAAAGTGGTTCGGTCAAGAGTTTGGAAATGTGCAACCAGTAGGGTGATTGCGATCTATTGTCGTACTTGAACGTCAAAATATACGCCTAAATGAAATGAACTTTTCTACTGATTTTTTCGTGTTTTTATTCAATTCAGCAAGCCCTGCATTACGTAGAATGAATTGAAAATGACACTTCACATTACAAACTCAAAATATTATTTCGAATTTAAGCACTTGTATTGCTCTAATTAGGTGTAGAATGTCCATTTACCACAGTATAAAAATTTTGTCACAATCTCGGAAGCAGTTGACTAATTTGTCGTAATTTTATGCATGTATTCTGACATTAATTCATGCAAATTTATTTTAGTTTATTTTGTGGTTGATGAAAGGGGTAAATCAAAATGAAAATGGTGAATATAAAAGTACGACAAATTTGAGGTGAAATGTGAAAATATGTGACTAAAATATACGCCTAAGCTACGACAAAGAGATCAGAATCACCGCCCAGTTACGGACACATTGCAAGTCTTTCAAATGTTGTTTGGTTTTGTTCCCGCCATGGATGCAGTATATATTTTGGCAGAGATTGCTTCTCTTTTATTTTATTATTTACTTTATTACAAATGCTTCCTAAATAATTGTGTGACTTTCAGAATACATATGTTTCAACTTCCTCCATATCTTTCTTTTCAAGTCAGCGAAAATACCGTCCACTAATACCACACACCTCTGGTTCCTTTTTCGGTATATTGTCTTAATTAAAACTCCTTTGAATTTACTTAATTTTCTTTCTGTTTATCTAAATTAACACTTTATGAGTTTTCTTATGCCAGTTATGATTACAGAATCATTTGAGAATTCATTGAGAATCGATTAAGAGGTATCAGAAAAAATGAAATAGTAAGTAACACAAGAACTAGAAAATTGACCCAGAATCAATTCCAAAACCATTCCATGGACACATATACGGGTGTTTCATAATTGGTGCACCAAACTCAAGGGTTTGATAGCTGAGGTGGAGACAAGCAAAAAAGTATAAGGTGAAGGGTTGGGTAAGACGCGTCGTTTCGGCGGTAGGTGGGGTTTAAGATTTTTAGTACTTCTTCCACTTTACACCTTGTAACTTTCTTGATATACACCCTATCAATGTGGGATTCATCTCAGATGATAGCAAACCGTCTAAGCTTTCCAATGAATGCCCAATCAGCCTTCCTGTCACCTTCCGTCGGGAGTAGTAGGACGTCAAAGTCAAAAAATTCCTAATTTTTTCAAATTTTAACTATTTTCCCGCCAAAATGCATGATAACTATACAGTTTTATTACAAGATTTGGAGACCCCGGAATGTTACCTTTAATTTAACTATGAGCATGTACCTGCCTAAATGCAACCCTTTTTGAGATATTCCCGTTTCTATTCTTCATAATTTCATGAATTTTGCTAATTTGCGTGGAATTGCATAAAATTAGGCGCGATTTCTATCGCATTTATGTAGGTACATGTGCCTAGTCAAATTAAAGGTAATATTCCAGGGTTTCTAAATCTTGCAATAAAACTGTATAGTTATCATGCATTTTGGCGGGAAAATCGTTAAAATTTGAAAAAATTAGGATTTTTTTCTCCAATTTTTGGACTTTGACGTCCTACTACTCCCGACGGAAGGTGACAGGAAGGCTGATTGGGCATTCATTGGACGGATTAGACGGTTTGCTATCATCTGAGATGAATCCCACCTTGATAGGGTGTATATCAAGAAAGTTACAGGGTGTAAAGTGGAAGAAGTACTAAAAATCTTAAACCTCCCCTACCGCCGAAACGACGCGTCTTACCCAACCCTTCATCTTATAATTTTTTGCTTTCCTCCACTTGCTATCAAACCCTTGAGTTTGGTGCACCAATTATGAAACACCCTGTATAAATTAGCTCCAGCTTAAAATCCTTGTTATTAATTCTTTCAAAATAGATCCAACACTTGGTATGTGCATCATTGTCTTTTCCACATAACTAAAAATTCCACGGAATACTTAAATCTTTAATTTAGATATCGATTCCAAAACCGATTCCGGTCGGTATCGATCCTAATGTCTAGCTGGGGGGTTGCTTAAGTATTCACAAAACTAAATTTCCGTATACGATGTTCTATGTCGTGCAGAATTTCTAGAAAAACTGCATGCCATCATAATTTAAATCTTCCACTTCTCTCTTCGAATGCCATTTCTTGAAATGAAAATTCGTTCCATAATTTTCCCACCCCAATACTATTTGACAGCTCAAGCCATAATTTATGGATATGGCAATGGCGAACAGATATGGAATGTATATAAACGCTGTGTAATTTTTGACTTGTGTGCCTACCGCGCCCCAGCCTTTAATCATCAGAGGTAAAGTAGACTTAGTTTTGATTTGTTCTTTTTTTTCAATGAAATAAACTAAGTAAAACCAAGAAAAAATACACAACTCAACAAAGATATTTAAATTAATACAAAAACTACAGAGCTGACCAGGGAATTATTGTAAGAAAAAAAAACAGCTAAAGCCATTTAAAAAGCAAAAACAAAAGAAAAATTCCTTTAATACTCCGGGAAAGAAACGAATTCAATGATAAATTTATGTTGGTAAAAGGAAGAAAACGTTTTCGCTTTATAAATACTAAATAGCAAGAAATAGGAGAGACTGGTGGAATCGTAATGAAGTACAGTTGCAAAATGTATAGAGGAGTAGGGTTTACAAATCTCGTAAATGTAAAACCACTGAAATATTTATCAGCGAAATGCATTTTCAGATATTCCAAAATCTGCTCAACTGGTGGAATCAGTGGGATTTCGCTTCATTCATTGGCTACACTAAATAACGTTAATCCTTTATTTATGAGCATTAATTGCATAGCGATATCAGATACATTCAGTAAGACTAACAGAAAGTCTCTCTCTCTCCCTCTCTTTCTCACTCTTTCTTTGTTTCGTTTCAATTATGAAAGCTTTTCACGAAATCCACTTTCAGATAATATTGTATATATATATGTATAGGCAGCCATACATACAAAACGATTGCCTTCCCTTTCATAAGTCGTATAATCGTTGGAGATTTAAATTTCCACATATTAAGCACAGTCTCGAATAAAAGATACATTTCTAGGGGAATTTAAATTAACTTACCACAAATGGAAGTATGTGTGAAATAATGTGAAAGTTTTATGTGATTGACGTGTGCCTGGATGTTGAGGGAAAATTAGGTGTTAAGACAGTTGGAAAATTATATCACAGACAAGAAATACCCATAGATATCGACGGTTGTACTAACAAACAAAGTGATGTATGAGAAGAGCTCGTAGCAAAGCTCAATAACTCAAGGATCTCGGCTAAATTTATCATGGGTACAAACCAAAATGTAGATTTTTTCGATTGATTCGGGTGCTCAGGAAAAGTACCTAAATATTTTTTTCATTGTAGACAGGAATTAATTTTTTTCTTAGCACTTTATACGACCATAGTTTTTCAAAATTCGTCTGCATTATTGATGGCTGAAGACAGTTTGAACAAGTTGTGTCTGGGCAGATAATCATAAATTTTTTTCTTCGAAGTTTTCGTAGCCTTTTTTCTTCAGAATTTTTTGCACTATAGATACTCGACATTGATTTTAGACTGTAATAGATCTCCAGAATACTGCGAGCCCTCCCTGAAAGCGGCATAAGGGAGATATAATTTTAGAATAAAAATATTCATTGTACATATTAGGGAAAGATGGGGCATAACAGGGTACCGGGGAACAACGGGATAGAGGTATTTATTTATGGCAGAAAAAACTTAACGCGAAGTTGTTGCTGCAAGCCGATTTCTCATCAGTTACACTCTCACACATTTATTGCCATCGGCCGTGGTACAAGTAGTGTGCTGTGTCCTATCGATAAAAATTGAAAAACTACCGTTTTCTTATTTGTTTGCGGGATAGTGAAAACTAGGTTTCAATCATTAAGTCTTCCGTAATTGTTTTTTTTTTTATTTAATTTTTTATTTTATATTATTACGCCAAGCTCAGAGGATATCTTATGATGCAAGCACAGCATGGTTGGAAGGAGATAGGGAAAGGATTAGGGGATATGAGGCGAGTGGTAGAGGTGCCGATGTATGCCGCCCTTAAACCTTCCCAGATTGTATGCCACCAGAGGAAAGACACAAGATGGTAGACTGTTTCACATTCACATAAATAAACATCACGGAATTCTACTTCACGGCCGAAAGTAATTTGAAGCGAAAGGCATCCAACATTGCGGCGGTGCTTGAGTTAGTTGATATGACGAGTTATTGCCACATCGGCAATGAGCTTGAAGGCTCTCTTTTGGACAATGTCCAATTATGCTGAGGCTGTGCGACCAGCCGCGGCCTAGATATGGGAATTGTATTCCATTCTAGGTCTGATGTAGGACTTGTTCAGGAGCGCTAGATTCGATGGGCTGAAATATTTCTTACATCGTGTATCGTAAATCAGTGCTCCATCAAATGAAACGGGAATGGAGAAATAATGATCTTGTTTTAAAGAGATGAGACAGCTTTGAGTTTTAGATGCATTGAATTCGCTTTGCCCCAAGCGAAGATATTGGCAAGATCGTTATACAATGATCTAATAATGCATCTCGTTTGACAAGTCTCCAGATGATCATCCAGCTCGGAAGCCATATTGGCGATCGTTGATGAGTTGATTAGTTCCTGTATACCTACTTCATTAATTTGGAGTTAATGATAGATAAAAAAAACTTTTGAAAGAATCGAAGTGATTACAGTTGGTCGATAAGAGAGAGATCTCCAAGCAGTTGGAAATTTTCCTGTCCTTCTTCTTCTTTTTTTTTTACTTTCTTTGGAAAGCACCGCCACATTTTTTGCTTAATTTGACACATTATTATATTAATATTAACAACTAGATGGCACTACGCGAAGTAAGAAGCCCCGATGATCAGGCTATAACCCAGTAATTTTTCAGGGTATTAGTATTTAGTCTATACCCACTAGTTGGGTATATTGAGACTATTTAATGACACAAATGGTGTATAAACGGGGTATTTCGAATATCTAGATATCGATACCCCATGCCTGTTATTGTTAGTCAGTTGAACTTGATATCACATAGACGAAATCTGAGTCACAGGACTTCGAATTTTCAATAATTGCTTCGGAAAATCTAATTTTTCAAAGAAACGAGAGGCGTTCACCTCCATTCAGGCGTCACATTTATTAACCCGCTAAAACTCCAAGGAGTAAAACAAAAGGCCATAATTAATATTAAAATAAGAATCCAATTTTTGTACCTAATAAAGGCGTACACATTAAAATGTTCAAGGAAAAAATCCACATATTGGCAGATGTTTCATTTACAACTCATTTTTAAAGCGCATTTCGGGTGTTGTTAAGCAAAAATTAATTTTGCTGAAAACATCAAAACTAGTTGGATACGAATTATAGAAACAAGTGCAGAATATTTGGCTATATATGCAGATATTTTTTTTTCTTCATCGATAGATATGTATAAAGGTCGTCAATAGTATAATTTCTTATGTAGTGTTGTAGCGTTTAGTTAGTACCAGCTAGCAAATTTTGCAAATCAGTATCTCCATATAAAGTAAACACATGTATTACGCAAAATTTTCTAGAGGGCAATAACTTCCCGTTTTCAAGCTAACCACAAATACCAAGGAAACCTTTGTAATGAAGGAAAATATATGGAAATTTTTTTGCAAATAATGCCACTTTTCACTGCACAATTATAATGCCTCGAATTCAAATCAGTAATGAAACAATAGCGAAATGAAATGACCTTTATATAACACGAGAAAAAAGGTCAAAAAGAGGTTCTTGAAGCGTAAATGACCCCCTTTATTAGTCATGAAAAAGGACAAAACCTCGCAAGTCATTTTATGACATAATATCACAAAGCAATACCGATACAAATAACATTTGTGACGAGACTCAAAAACGATAAAAGCACAGGTGGTCGTAATTCATTGAATAGTTAGGGACTACATCGATATAAACAATGGCAGCAATTTTTGTCTTTTGATCAGTCAAATCTGTCGGGAGAATTAGAAAAAAAAACTATTTCCAAAAGGCATGTTCCAGACAGTGGAGAGGAGTGCCTATCATCTCAGCTGGGTGTTCAAGATCGAACAATAATGAGAAATTAGTATAAAAGTTCACTCTAGTAAAAACTAAAAATAACACAAAAGTGTAGTGCGTTCGTGTTCTTAAAAGTCAACGAAATATGCCTTAATCGTATCTCTTAGCAGGGAGGAATTTTAAATGACAAAAATAGTAATTGGCGCTACTACTACTGTTGAAGGATGGTCAATGAAACTCTACATTACAGCTTAATCACAATTCATTTATAAATAAAATCCATACGCCTACTTTTCTTACAAAAGTACACCTGTGACTTCCTCGTAGAAGTTTCTTTTTGCTTTCATTTTTGACGAGATGTTTTTCAATTAAAATAAGACCTAAACTCGAAAGTCTCTCATCTTGTTCCATAGAGTTCCTTAAATACGTTTGTTATGGAAATATTGTTGAGTGAGACCTAGAAGAGGTGTAGTCTCATCCCTGACATGTTAGCTATGCTGGCAGGTTGGCACGCTAGCACCTCGACTAAGTGTGGGGTGGGTTAACCGAATAGAACCTGAGTTACCATGTGCCATAAGCAAAACAAATTCCTGCCAAAGGAGAAGATAGACGAGAAAAAATTACTGTACACCACTTACCTTCAAAAAGACAATGAGGATCTGATAATCCGATCCTTTAGTGGTGCCATTCCCCGCCGCCCATGGTATCGTGGGCACTAGTTGCCGATACCACTAGAACCTGAAACTGAAGCGGAGGAGCGGACCTATACGACCTTCCTTGTCTTCAAAGAGGAGCTCCGGGCGAGTATGAGCGGACATCAAAATTTCACTGTCCCATTTCATTACAAGTAGACATAACCTTTTATGAGCAATATGAACTGGACAAATACTATTCCTCGCTTACATCCCTTCCGATGATGGGAAAGACTAGCTAACACTTTACTGTAATGTCAAAACTCGACGACTGACTAATAGCCAACAATTCAAAAATTACAATACTTCCAAGACTCTCGTCTGGTACATTATGCGATAGCTAACCCTTAGGCATCATTTTGAACTAATTAAAGGAATAACACACTTCAAAATTTAACAGAAGGGTGCTCTACCAGCATTTTCTGTCGGATATTTCCCGAAGGAATTTCTGACGTAGACTAGCACTATTTTTATTATACCCTAGATGAAATCTATAGGGGTATACTAAGTTTGTCATTCCGTTTGTAACACCTCGAAATAATGATGGTAGAGCAAAATGGATTGGACACCCACGCATAATGTTAAAAGTTATTTTCATTTTTGCATGTCCGTCCGTCTGTGCGCACGATAACTCGAGAACTCGTATACTTAGAGAGGTGAAATTTTGTACACGGACATAGAAAATAAAAATAAAATTCGTGGGGTTGCCATACAAACATGTTTACCGCTATATATTTGGACACTGAAATTTGGTACATGGTATTTTCATTATTGTACTAGCAAATAAAATTTCAAAAATGGACTAAATCGGGCAACTCCTTCTTGGTGTTGCCATATAAAAATTTAGGTTTTTTACGTATACTTTGAAAACGATCAGTCCAAGACATTTTTATTGTACTAAAAACTTCTGCAGAATACGAAATTCTATAAAATTTGTTATATATATACATATATACCGTTCTAGAAATATATGCGAAAAGCAACTTCAAAAATCAAACTTGAATAGATAATTTTCTAACGCTCTTCGCTCAGATTCTCAGTCATTGAAGACGTCGGTAGTGTTATGACAAAAATTCGTTGGTGACCATACGAAATTTAATACGGGCATTCATCTAGAGGGTATCATAAGAATTGGTCGTAATCATAGATTTCGTCCAAACTCACAGTATATATGTTGGGCTTGACTAGAAATGAAAGTGACGCAAGTGGGAGCTACAGATGACGAAAAGAAACCGAAATAATGTATAATGTAGGGGATCCCGGGGTTTTGTAGGCCTACCCCTTTTAAATTGGTAAAATTAGCTAATTTTCACAGGAGTTATCGTGGTGAAATTGCACCAGAATTTGAAGGAAAGTGCTCCAAATAGTCAGGTGAAATGCCAACCACAGAGGATGTATCTAGATATCCGATTCTGTAAGTGGTATTCGAGTGCGTTTTCAAAGATCGCCGGTAGATGGCGAAAAGTGGGAATGCAAAATTTTAATTGATTTAATTTTTTTTTAAACAAGTAAATGACATCGGATCTTCCTGAAATTTTTTACAGATAATCTCTTAGTAAAAGAGCATCCATTAAAAACGAAAAAATGCATTAGTAATCGATAAGTTGGAGAAAAACATTTCGAAATGAATTTTTCAAGCAGAATTGTGGCCGTCGAAAATTAAATTTTGCAACTTAATCAGAACGGGAGGGAAAGGCTGTTCAAAAAAAGCAGAAAAAAATTACAAAAAAACTAGTAAAAATAATTTTGCGAATCTGATAATATTTACCTCCCTCAGAACACTCGAGCTCAGGTAATGAGAAACTTTTTCCCATTGGTGTATTATGAATGACCTTTTGACATTGAATTTATCATTCGATTTTGATGAGATTTTGTACGAATATTATACACAGATGTTAGAATATAAAATAAATACCCCAACCCCTGGAAAGTAATTTATTTTTTATTTTATTTTATTGTAATAATGCAGAAGTAACCCACCACGGGTTACCACTCTGTAACCCGCTTCCGTACAAATCTCGTAATAGTTTCAAAAAATTATAAAAACTCGCAATTAACTTAGCAAAAAGAATTTTGAAAATCGATTGGAATTTGCCGAGAGATAAAGGTGGTAGTTTTACAGTATATGCAGCTAATTAATGTAAGTTGAAAGTAATTTAGCATACCTTACAATCTTATTTTGGAAAATGTTCCGAAGCTAATTGAGGTAGTGACTTCTGGGTTTCTGTATATAAAAGATAAGAAACCATAAATAATTGTAACGAAAAGAAAGTGGTAGTTATCAAAGTTTTCCGAACAGTGTTAAGTTTAACCCCGGGTTCACCTACATTTGGTTTCGCTTGGCCATCTGGAGCTCCCACTGGCGTCACTTTTATTTCTAGTCAAGCCCAACATATATTGTGAATTTGGATGAAATTGGTGATGACGAGTTAGACCAATTCTAGCTTTTTTACTTGTTTTAAACTGTGTTAGGCAAATATTGTTCGTTATGTATTCTATATTCTATATTTTGTAATTAATTAGTGAAATATGATTATACGATTCCAAATTGCGATATGCGAACGCTTTTCGATCCATACACCGCATATATTACTAGGGTATGATTATATGATTGTACTTTTACTTCTGTATTTCACCAATAATTGCAATAAAGTAATATGATTCGAATTGGTGTTCTGCGAAGACTCTCGTTATATATTTTAGATTTAAAATACTTAAATTAGTAATATCACCTAGGGACAGATTTGATAACTTGGTTGCCCTAGGCCTATAGAACTTTACCGCCCCTACTCCCTGCAAAACACGAAGAATTGAATGATCTATATAGAATTAAATTAAAGTATAAAACAACGAAACTGTGAAAATGAGAAAATTATCTCAATCAGTGTCTTTAGATAATTGTTATTTACAAATTGTCTTTTGTCTGGCCTTCTGAGCAGCGAATTTGTTTATCAAATCATCATAAGGATAGCCAGAGCGTTCAACATATCCTCGTTCATTTTAATCGGGATAAATGCTGTGGAGATCTTGATCATGAAGCCATTTCAGTAATTTCATCGGCGGGCGTGTCGGTTTGGGTTCGGCTCGAAAAACACTGACAGCAAAAATACCAATAATCTAGTAAGCAAAGATCCAGTTCGCTGATCCAAACTTTGAATAATCGTAATCTCCATACGTGCAAATTTTTTTGCCGGCTGTTATGGACACAATTTTGAATTTTTAAACGTTGCCGATGGGTTCACAGAGGCCGCGACTACTAAAAAAAAAAACAGCTCACTAAGTCTTGCCGCCCCCTAAATTTACCGGCCTATAGGGAAATCCACACCCGTGTGTCCACCGTAGAGTCTCCTCTAAGATGTCTTTCCCTATAATCTGTGGAATGGAAGAATTTTACCACACATGAATTTTACACTTGTCTCCTAGCGTGCGTTATTCCAGCCGCTGAAAATTCATCTATTCTACAGTCAAAATTTTTTTCTTTTTAATTTACTTTAACCCTTTACTTCCGTAAATTGTAATTAGGTACACCTGGATTTTCGTCTTGTTCCCAGTCTCGTTATCGTATTCCTAAGGCTCCGCCGTGGAATGTAGAATGGTGTACAATTGTTATATTTCGTCGCTTAATTGTGCTCTTGCTCGCATTGAAGTCCAGCCACGCTGGGGACATCCCATCGGTCATGGGTCAAAATAAGACTCAGAGAAGTTCCGGTGGTAATGAGGATGCTATTTTCCACCGGAAATGTTCGCTAGCACACTTTCTTATACAGGCGGTATTATGAGATTTCCTGACGCGCAGATCACAATTAGTTTTTGCTTAGTTGGCTGGGTTGCATTATTCGATCCTGGCCACTGACATATATAAAATGGACTGCTGATACTACTGAAATTCCTTACATTATTTGACATTATTATGGGATCACTTTTCTATAGTTCTCTTTTTAGTTTAACTACTTTATTCCGCTGAACTACAAATAATAAGTTCTATGCAAAATACACCATAGTCCAGTTTCAGTTCAGTGGTTTTCCAAATGAATATATAGGATAGAAATAAATGGCAATACAATCTTTGTAATCCTTTCTCTGTCCCCCATACCTACTTTTAGGGGCAGGTAGACAAAAATTGCTTAATTTTATATCTTTAAAAATCAAGTTTAAAAAATATTTGATGTTGTAGGAGATAAGCTTCCAAGAACAGAAATAATTTCGAGTGCTTCTATAATTTGTTGAACTTTTAACATGAATATTAAAGCAAAAGTAAAACTTGAAATTAAGATAATTGTCACACCATGCCAAAAAAAGTTGACCCATATGAAATAGAAAATCAGGCAGTCCATGTTATATATGTCAGTGATCCTGGAAATCTATTACTTTTCCTTCTGCCGGGTTTTATTCCACCGTGCACGAGGCAGTAATTCGTCACCCTTTTTTCACAATCCACACGTTCTCGATTAAAATCGACTTTCGGGCCTTCTCTACTTAAATATTTATTTCAATCTTTAACTTTTTGATGTCAAATTTCTTATGAGATTTCTTCCTCTTCTATATTGATTGAAACCGTATCCTTTGGGCCCCACTTATGCGGAGGCTGGAGTCTCGAGTTTCCTGGCTTGACCCAATAAGGGTATAACGCCAAAAAGTAATAGTTATAAATTAGTTATAATTGTAAAATAGTTTAAACTTTTTAACTCTTGTTTGCACTTGATAGAACGGGCTCCGTAAGGCAGCCATTTTGGTTTTAGTTATTTAGGTTTAGTATATTGAATGATTTGTTACTAGTTCAGAGGCTGGGACCTAAGTGGCGAGATTTCTTTATTTTTAAAACTTTATACCTTCTCCGTCACTCTCGAGACCCAAAACACAATGTTGACAGGAAGTGTCAAGCTCCCCCGTTTTTTCTACCCTGACTGCGTTCTCTTTTGTGCAGTCTAGATGACAGATGGCATTGGTGCAACTAGAACGTTTATATATATTTTTTTAATACTAAAAATAATTTTTCTAGCTGAACGTACATGGCCCCTTAAGTAACACTATATTGACAACTATTTATTTAGAAGAGATGCTGTAGACCAGTGGTTCGCAAACTTATTTGGTTACCGCCTCGTTTTCAGAAAAAAAATATTACTAAGCTTCCCTTGAAAATCTACATTCTTTAATGGTGAATTCTTTTCTGAATTTGGAATCACACCCGCACCAGAACAGTGCTGACACCATTCCTGTTCGGAGCTGTCAAATGTGAAATTGGCAATTCTGGTGTGTGTTCGGTGGTGACGGTGAGTTTAGAAAGAACCAAATAATATTACGACGCGGACGCATTATGGAGAACGGTAATTAAAAAAAAACGCGATAATGTTTTTTCCACACACAAATATAATAAAAATCAAAACAAATGTTGTAAGACTGTTCTTTCCAAACACAAATTACGATAAACTAAAACAAAAACGATGTAATTAATTTTTCCACAACAAATAACACAAAAATCCCGCTCAATCAAAACAATAAAACAAACTTCAAATCCCAGTCAACAGACGACAACGGAAAAAATTTGGGAGTAGAAATTTGCAACCAGGGGCAGCACCAAAAATAACAGAGGTAGAAAAGATTGCGCGTTTGGGTTTGCTACTGGTGTGGTGGGAAGAAAAGAGTACGAAAATAACAGATTCGGTGGCAGTGCTTACACCGAGTAGCAGAAAAGAACTCACTATAAGTGAACACGATAACGTATATATTATTGTTCCACCTACGTTTTTAAATATAGTAAAGAAAGATGTTATAAATAACACACTTTGAAGCTTTCCATGCCAAGTTTATGATCATTTCCTGCGTAAAAAATTGGACGACATTAAATCTAAAACAGAAATCTCAATACTTAATAACGAAATCAAAGACTGTCACATAAAGATCAATAATTTAAACAAATCTCTTACCAAACTAAAAGCAGTAATAATTAACAAATTACCATATCAAATTTCACAATTAGTTCTTCTCTCACAGAGCAACAGTTTCAAAAGAACCACACACTTATCTAACCAAAGACTAAAATATAAAATCAATAGATTAATTGACGCAAACTAAATGAAACAGAATTTTTATTTGACGACAATTGTGTAGAAAATCTGACGAATGCAGACATCCCCACAGAATGCTTGGGTCCTAAATTCAATATGCCCACCAGATTAGACAAAAACAACGTCATTGAAGTAAAAGCAGCATCTGAAAATATAGTAAATACCATCCAAGATATAGATAAGAGAGAAATAGTTCGAAGGAATATTGCCAACTCCATAACACATCATCTATATAATGACTCTAATAATAAAATCAATAAATTCCTCTTAAAGTGTTACAAGACAACATATAGTTTTTTTAAAAACTAACCCCAATTTATACGTTGTTAACTCGGACAAAGGAAATAAAACGGTTATTATAAAAAAAGAATGCTACCAATCAAAAATGTCTGACATGATTAGTGACGCAAACACATACGTCAATATAGACAACGACCCTTCTCCTGAACTTCAAGGAAAGAACAATAAATTAATACAGAATCTGACGGACAAAAAATACATAAATAAATATCAACGATATTTCCTACGCACACCAAAATTCTCCAACAAATTAATACCGACAATCCAATAAACATAAAGGATTCCAACCGCGTAAAAAAAATTTCTTGACAACATACAGATAAATTCTAATGATATTCTAATCTCATTAGATGTGGTATCGTTATATACCAATGTGGACACATAATTAGCTCACCAAGTTATCAATGACAAATGGCATCTAACAGGAAACGTGACTCCCATTGACAAGAAACTATTCATGGAAATTATAAAGTTTTGCGTTGTTGATTGCAACTACTTTTCGTACAACAACCAATTATACAAACAAAAATGTGGACTGGCCATGGGAAATCCTCTATCAGGAATCTTAGCAGATTTTGCGCTTGATCATGTTATTAATGAGGCCCTTACTAACACCATACACAAGCCCACATTTATCAAGAAATACGTGGATGACATTATATGCGCAATCCCACAACAACACACAAATGAACTACTACACAATTTTAACAACACTGACAACAATTTAAAGTTCACTCTAGAAAACAACAACAAAATCCCATTCCTGGACATGTATATCATTAGGACAGAAGACCGAAAGATCATTACGGATTGGTATTGCAAACCTTGCAGCTCAAACCGCATGATTAATTATTTTTCTAACCACCCACCTGCACAATTATCAATACAGCACAGACATTTGCCAACAGTCCTTAATCTAAGCCACAATAAATTCCACACAAAAAACAGACAAATTATCAGCCAAATCCTTGCAAAAAACAACTATCCACCACATATACCTAACACACAAAATTATCAATAAAGCAACAAAAAAATACAAGCACAACACACCGAATAACAGCTCAACAGCAACACAAATTCTGGAACTAGATTATACCAACATCAAAATGTTCAAATCCATCCCGTATATACATCCAACTTTTCAGGAAATAAGACTATAGGTTTGTTCGATGAAAACACCGTGTAAATCTTCCCCTACAATTTTCCCCAAATTTATCCGGGGTTTTGTGCATTCATCGAACAAGTTTTTAAAACACCGGGTAAATCTAATGAAATGACATTTCTCTGACAGTTCTCCTGAGCATAATTTAACTTCTAATTTCCAGTGATTTGTGAAAATTTATTTATAAAATAGGTGCAATAATTAAAAATTTAAGAATAAATAAATATTTAAATGCACAAAAAATATTTCCCAGTTTTTTCTTAATTACATATTCTTTTATTAGCTTTTTTACATCGATATTATCGCCTTTTCTGTAACTTTACTTTGAAAAAATGACAATTTGTTCATCTGTGACCAGATATAGCTCCATCATTTCTGCAAGAAACAGTTGTGCTGCACTATTTTCACTTTTATCATCAAATGTTTTGTCACTAGATATAAATTTACTGCTTGGATGATCAAAATCAACAGAAATTATTTTCTCTATCCCAGTGGCCTTTCCGACATCTCATTTAAGAATTTAGAGAATTTCTTATATGTTGTTTGCTTCAAACCTACTTGCTTAGTAGCTGCAGGGATAACGTGAAGTCTATAAAATTTACTTGTTAATAATGGCAAAGAAACATTTTTACGATCAAATTTCTTACTAGAAAGGCAGATCTTAAGATTTCATCCATGTTCTTCGACCTTAATCGCCTTCTCAAAAATTTCCTTATAATTTTCATTCGAATTTCCTATGTGCATATTATCGATGGGTATTTTGTCATCTAATTTCTTATCCAACTTCCTTATATAATCTGAATTTGGTATGAGCTCCACGATTTTTTCACTTTTATATACAGCACTCAACCGCAATCACTGAACAAATTCCATGTGACAGTTACCAAATGACAAATGTCAAACGTTTACCCCTAGAAATTTTTAGTGCAAGTTCGGGGCACGAAATCAGAAACACCGGACTTTCATCGAACAAGTTTCTGTAACCCCGTGTAAGCCCAGGGTTTTCAAAAAACAAGATAGTACAGCCCGGTGTACCCCGGGGCTTACCCGGTGTTTTCATCGAACAAAACTGATACCTACAGACTGCTAACGATCAACTCAACATCACTTTTAAACCAATCAACAAGCTAAATAAATTCTGCATAAGAACTAAAGATGACATTACAACACAAGAAAAAAGTAATGTAGTATACAACGTCCAATGTGATAACTGCTTTAAATCTTACATATGTCAAATATCACAAAAATTGAAAACTCGACTGGCACAACATAAGAAATATATGGAAAAACAGACACCCAACTCAGCACTGGCAACCCACTCACTGGAAACAGGCCATGATTCAATTTTGACCAGGCCTCCATTATTGACACAGAAGATAATAAAAGGAAGAGAGAGAGACAAAAGAAGCATGTCACATTTATATCAATAGGAAACACTTAATCAACATCAGACAAGATACAGAATTTATACACAAAGTTTATTACACAATTCTAAATAAAATTAACGGATATACACACAACAACCAAAGAAGCACACATCAAAACCAAGAAATCCACAGTAACACCACTCACACAAACCAACGAGCACACACACCGGCACACACGACACCACGCTAACATAACATTCAAAAACAGCTAATGGAGCTCAGTACATTTCTAGTCTTTAATTTTAAAACGTATTTATCTGTTTGTGTTAATTTATTTCATTTTTGTCGTTTAATTTATTACATAAATATAGTGTTTTTCGTCATTTTTTATAAGTAGTTTTGTTCACATAGTATTAGAGGTAATTCAAAACATTTAATATATTTATATTCAAACTTTTTTTCAACATGCTAGACGTCTGAATAAATGTATTTCTACAGATCCCTTGAAAAGGACTCTAAAACACAGAGTCGAAACGTCAGGTAAATTTGAATAAACTACTAAAACAAAGTTTCGTAGTTTTTTCTCACTGATCGGAGATCCCCAAAAAAGATCACATCGTTTCTTGTATTCATAAACCCCGATCAAAAACAATACAAAAATTACTTTGAAGCTTGAAAAAATAAAATTTTTTATTAAATATGAGAAGAATGAACCTGCTGCGCTGCTTCGTTTTTTTGCAGCAGAATTTTGGAGATTCTGCTGTGTTTACACTTGAAAAAGGGTCCAAACCCGAATTGAGTATGTTCATTTCAAAATAATCTTCAAATTGTTGGTTGAAATCAAAATAAAGAGCACCTAAGTCCTGACAATAAGTAAGTAAGTCTTCATTATTTTTCAACGCACCCTGGATCGTTCCAGCGCCCACCAGGGTCAGTATCTCCCAATTAGGGAATCACTGCTATAGACTGAATGTAGTTGAGCCTATTATGTTTGAAATATTTTTGTAAATCTCATAAACTTTGATTCATCTTTTACTCCTCTGTTATGTCCTTTGTGAAGTTGACCGCATTCACCATGATCTCGCTGTAGCGTACCCTGTCTCAGCAGTCATTATTTTAAAGTCTGTTTAGATTGTTGTGTCATTTTACTCGCTAGAATTAACTTCAACTTGGTCATCCTCAAGAGAGAAAAGGAACCAGGAAAAGGTTATTTCGCTCTTCTCTTCTATGACATACCTGCCACAGTTTGGATTTTAAGCTATTTTGCTTTACGGAAACCAAAATTCGTTAGCTCGAAATGTGTCGTGAATCTGTCATCAAGCACATAATATTACATCCATAACCTGTGCATCCTGAAAGGTGATTTGCTTTTCTCATATCAGTTCCTCTATGCCTTTCGGTGCGCCCACATCAATTATGGGGCCACCTTGATAAATATGTCATTATTTTCCTGATAATCCTGACCAAATTTTTCGTCATGTCAGTCTCCTTTTCTCTTTCGGAAACAGTAGTAGATTCTTCGTTGGATCTTTGAGTTTTAAGGATGCTGTCAGGTATACCACCTGAACGGCTAATAGATCAGTTGTAGTGGTCTTGATGGGTTGGTTTTATGAGTCACTAATCTCAGCCTTATGGACCAGATACGAAAGTAAAGAATTCGCACCTGTGTCTCAGATTCTACTCACAGACTTTTCTCCGATACTATGGATACTAGATCCAGACAGATCTTTTGTGTTATCTGAAGCCTCATCAGCATTGCATAGCAAATTGACATTTGGACGAACCTGTGAGTGCCTAATATTATCATTTTCACAACATCGAAAAGTATGGAAAAATTCTTTTGTCAGACATGCATACATAGTTAGCCAACAATTATAATTTATTGAAGTTTTGCATATGGTTGATATATGCAAATTGTAATCAGGCCTTAATTGATATGACCAAACTGAATGAAAGGTTAGTTTTCAACCAACTTTTGTGAATTTCTTTGAAGATTGAACAAGAATTTTTACTAAAATTATAAAATTTATGACTTAACTCAATATTTCACATGGACCAAATCAATTTTCACGCTCAGAAAAATAGTGAATTGTGTTAAAAGTTATTATTATCTTTTCATTTCACAAAAAAAAAAATATTTTTATTATTCCAACCAAATTTTAAATTCAATGTAAGCTGAGATAATAGAATAATTTTCCATCACAAAAACTCTTTCATAGCGTGTGGATAGTTCTCCTTGAACTGACATCCATTGTTAAACGAAATTTCATTATCATTTAAATTGCTTCCGCATAAAACTAATATGCAGATGCAAATTTTCATTTCATCTGAGGGGCTCTTACTCGCTTAACGCTGCTAAAGTCATTCAATTTCAGAAGACCAAACTTATGCTACGAGGAGTGAGCTACCTGCAACTTACATAAATATGAACTCAACGGTTTTGTAATTTTCTATAGACAGACCGTTAAAATTGTTTGGAGAAAAGCACTATTTTTGGATAAAATCCAATGAAATCGATATTCCAAAATATTTTGGATATTTCATACATATATATGTATACAATGCTTGAGGATATTTTTGGGGTAATTGTTTAGTACGAAAAAAAAGGTAAACCTTCGAGAAATACCTACTCACCGTGGTGGCATTAAATCCTTAAGCATCCTTAGGAAAAGCGCAGGGAAACTATTCAAGAAAGAAATAGCGAGTAATGTCAGGATGAATGATCTCAGTATAAGGCAGGTGAACTATTGTGAATCCATAGAGAGCACGAGTGAATCCGCAAGTTTAACATAGGTAGGCCAAGGATCCTAGTGCTCCCTCCTTCCTGGAAAAAAAAGATAAAACGCTACCTGGACCGATACTAGCAAATAAATTCTAGAACTTCTTATGAATTACCCATTTTCTTGGGAGCACGATATCAATCATACTAACATCAATAATGAGTGCGCAGATACTCCGAAGTTAGAGACTAGTATATGGGACATAGTAACTATCTTAGGTTACTATGTCCCGTATACTAGTCCCAGAGTTCGGAGTATCTGCGCAGTCATTATTGATGTTAGTTTACTCCTGAAAATGGAGTGGGCAATTCAATCTTTGGCACCATATAAATCATCAGAAATTAATAGCTTCATTCCTATCATACTGCAGAAGGTACAAGCAATTTTAAATCCGGGGATAATGGTGATGTACCACTCATATGTCCCCTGCATCTGGAAGCAAACAACACTGATCTTCATTTCTAAGGCAGACCGAAGCGGGCATATAAGTGCTAAGGACTTAAGACCTATCAGCCTTACAACGTTTTTTTAGGACTTTTGAAAGGCTAATAGTGACGTCTACGGACAAACTTCGATTTCTAGATCACAAACACATATTTAAAAGATATATTGGTTGAAACTGTGCTGCATAACGTAGCCGGAGCCATTTAAAAATCAATAAACAACAATATGTAGGCCAGTGACATATATAGGGTTTTCCAATAAGAGGTGTTATTTTAATTAGCCCGCTATTTCGGTAGATGTCACTTTTGGAGCTGTCATTTTTTGACATTTGACAAGTAGAAACTACGCCATTAATAAAAATGGAACAATACACGATTCAACAACGCATTGAAATTGGGTCCTTGAAATGCATGAAAATGATCCGGAATTCAAGCGAAAACTCATCTTGAGTGATGAGGCCCATTTCCACCTCGATGGCTTCGTCAACGAGCAAAATTGTCGCATCTGGGGCTCGGAAAACCCAAGAGTGATTGTTGAAAAGACTCTCTATCCTCAACGTGTGACTGTTTGGTGCGGTTTATGGTCCCGCCGGGTCATTGGACCTTACTTTTTCGAAAATGAGGCTGGAGCAACAGTTACGATGAATGGATTGCGCTATCGACAGATGATTAATGATTTTTTATGGCCGAAATTGGATGGTATTGATCTGGACAACGTTTACTTTCAACAAGAGGGCGCTACGTGCCATACAAGCAACGAAACCATTGATCTTTTCCGGGAAAAGTTTCCGGACCGTGTTATCTCTCGAAGAGGTGATCACAATTGGCCACCGAGATCTTGTGACTTAACACCCAGCGACTTCTTCCTTTGGGGCCACGTGAAAGAGAAGGTCTACGCTAACAGCCTCGCGTCGATTCAAGACCTCAAAGATGGAATTCGTGAGGCTATCGAGGACATAGGGCAGCCACTTTGCTATTTGGTTATGGAAAATTTCATGAAAAGGATATGGTCCTGTAGGCGTGGTCGTGGTGGTCATTTGACTCATGTTATTTTCCATTATTAATGGCATACCTTGCTCTTTATAATGAAATAAAGATATCCGATCATTTATCTCAAAAAATGGCATTTTTCTTTGAATATCAAAATAACACCTCTTATTGGAAAACCCTGTTGTATAAATGGACTGCTTGATCTACTGTTTCATATGGCACCAATTTTGATTTCAGAAAGTATGCTCTCACTGTCAATGCTACCAACTGTCGTAAATTGGCGCTGTATTTAAATTATTTGCGAATTTACTTATATGCATGTCCGTGGGCTTTACCGAATTTACCACAAAAGTATTTGGGACTATTTGTTTCGTTAAATTTTAATTATGAGTCGAAGAAAGTGTTTTTACAAGGATTTTTACAAACAATTTCTCGTTCCTAATCGTTACAGTTCAGTGGGAAAGTATGCTCTCACGGAAAGAGACAGGAATATGAAAGTGGTGCCATTTGCTTTCATGGATTTTTGGTTCAACAAGCAGTCCATTTATATACATGTCAGTGATGTAGGTGCATTATTTTTATGCAAGCCTACCTAGCTAATTGCTTCTTGTCATCAGGAAGGTATTTCGAGGTATTTTAACTAATTTTTAAGTACAGCGATTACAGAAGTTTTTTCAATCTATCGAATGCGCAGCCTGAAACGAAAGTGTTGCCACAGTCCAAGCAGTTGGGAGCCGTTTCTAGTAAATTAAACTTTAAGCTGCAAGCTACTTACCCGGTATGAACCGACAATCTGACTGAAAATATTTTTTTTTTATCCAAATAAACTATATGAAGTTGTACTAAATTACACCTAACACACGGAATGGCAAGCTCTTAGGTTATGATGTGACATTCCTACGTCATTCGAGGTCACAAGTACCATGTTTGGCGTTGGTAGGAATTCATGCGTTATTGTCTTACGAATGCTGAGGTGCTGGCCTAATCACACACGGCTAAAATACCTAAATGGTTTTTATTCTTCTCTTGTTTCCTATTGGCAATTGATGACCGTCATGCCGTTCATTTCCTAGGGAACACGACAGAGAATTACTTACTTACTTACTTACAGATTGCATTGCAGTCGCTCCCACCTCTTACGTTTAGAATTTTTCAGATTTTTAGACACATTACCGCTTTCGAGTACATACTACCTACAGATTCCTGGCCTCTTTCTTCCGTTCTTTGACCACTAGGCTACTGCTGGCACCATATCCCAAACTTTGTATTACTATTCTTTTCTTTTGTTCCTTCGAACCTCAATTCTTACCCCTATTGGGAGTCCCAACTGGCTTGGTTTCCTTACTTTTCCACACTCACTACCTCGATCAGTTAATATTTTCTTAATATGCACGCACAATAATTTTTTAATTTTGGACAAATAAATCAATCAGTCACTGGAAAGCTCTCACCACAGGCTAGTTGGCGTAAGCGTGGTGTAAACGTGAAATTTTTGCACCAGGAAATACATACTTGTCACACCGTGTGAGAGATCCTCCAAGCCATCTATCTCAATTTCCATATTAAGGTCAGTGTGTAATATTCCGCCTCAATACTCCCTTGGTACGTCGTGTGATAATTCCCCGTACTATTCGTCCTAATTCTCCGTGTTAATGTTAGCGCGAATTATCTCACCTTAACATTTCTCCTTGGTACGTCGTGTGGCATATCCCCGTACTTTGTGTCCCCTCTCCGAATATCGAGGTTAACGTGAAATATCTCGCCGCTATATTTCTTTGGTACATCCTGTGAACATTCTCTGTGCCTCCCTGTCCAAGTGTTGAGATTTGCGCAATATAGTCCGCCTTAGTACTTTCCTTGGCACGCTGTGTAATAAATCTAACGTACCACGGTATACTGACAGTAATAAAGTATGACTGCTATGAACCGTGGCGGCCATCTTGAACGTCACGGCATCACATAGCTGTACTACAGGACTTCCTGATTGCTTGAAAAAAATATTATCTTTCTTTATTAAGCTTCCAGGTATGTATATAACTCGTTTTATTTTTTCAAAGATGTTACTAAATAATTTTCCTGAATTCTTCATATAACTTCAGATACCGTGACAACGCAGCTCAAGTGTCAAAATAACTAGTAGGCATACTTTTTACTCTATATACCATGTCCTCGTACCACGATACAGTGAATATAAGGTATTCTCATTAAATTTTGACATATGTGCTGTGACGTAATTTTGTGTACATTCATTTATATAGAAAACGAGAGAGGAGAGGCAGTATTGTTTTCTCTGTACCGTGCTTTGCTATACATTACACGTCATTTTGGTCCCTAATAGTGGAACGTGATTCGTAATGAGAATTACTTGCATTCTCTGTACCATCTGTGACAGAAATTCCCGGATTACGGTTAGTGTCTGTGTCTGCCCAGCTCTGCGGTGTCTGTCAGAGCTCAAGGGAATTTGTATAGACCTGTAACACAATAAAGCTTTGTTACAAAACTCTTACAGGTACCTCTCTTCTTGTTTCATGTTCGCATCTTGTTTACATCGGAGTTTTGCAGGAACAAAATCTTGCCAAAATATATCTCCCTCTCTCTCGGATAAAATATATCAACAAACTGGCTGACTTGTAACAATATTTATATTTTTTATATTCTTACCATAACCAAAATGGTAACCAAAATAAAAGCTCCAGAAAACTGACACTTATTAAACTATTAAAAAATACAGTGAAAACTCTCTATAACGAAACTATCTATAACGAAAAACTCTCTATAAAGTAAACACTAGTTGAACTTGGTTGGTTTGCTAACGAATCGATATATTAATTCACCCTCTGTAACGAAGTGACTCACTCTCTATAGCGAAAAAATTCGCAAAAGAATGTAGGCCTCAATTTTTTCCTAGAAATTTACTGGAAATTTTTTCTTTAGAATTTTGGAGGCTGACAACGGCACACATGAAAGTAGTGTATCTGAAAATAACTCCAGTCGGCCACTAAAGTGATAAAAACTGCCATGTCAATGTAAAGCCTGAATTAGATTGCACGACAGCGGCAGCTGCAGCAACGCAAAAAATAATTTTGCAGTCGGGTGTATCAGATTGTACTACAGCAGTACAAGGCAGCAAACAGAAGATTATGACATTTCTATATGCATATGACAGCACGCTGCGGCTGCCTATGAAGGTAGCGGCAGTAAATTTAAAATTTGAGATGACTCTGCAGCACGGCGTTTGTGCTGCCTTCTCTCAATCAGCTGATCACTCTCGACCAATGAAAACAATTTGCTGCCGCTGCCGTGGCAATCTAATTCAGGCTTAATACAGACCTTACCACCGAGTCAGTCAGTGCTAGCCTGATATTCTTTCGATAACCATGGCTAGCTGTAAAAGAAAAATCTTGTCATTAGACCAAAAAATTGCCTAATTCGTGCGATAGAGCAAGGTGAAAAGAAAATTGAAGTCCAGCGACGATTTGGACTCACTCCTTCCACTGTATCCACTATTTAGAAGTGCAAGGAGAAGGTGCGAAGGCTGAGGGTAGCTCTTGCAAAAAGATAAGGAAGCCGAAATTTGAAGATCTGGACCAAGCCATGTTGCGCATAAAGAATGTGTCGATGTCTGGGCCCATAGTCAAGTCAAAGGTTGAGAAATTCGCAGAACTACTGGGTATAGCAGATTTCCAGGCTTCAGAAGGATGGCTGGGAAAGTTCAAACAGCGCCATGGAATAAACTACGGCCAGATGAGTGGAGAAGCCCGCGATGTCAACATGAACGTTATCAACGGATGGCTAGAGAATGTGTGGCCAAGGTTGAAGGAGAGGTGATAGGCAAATCAAAAAACCCACGATGTTTCAAGAACATCAAACGGTTGCCGGTTACCTACATATGAAGCAAACAAGTCCGCATGGACTACGTTGCAGTTTCTTGAAGACGAAGTGCGGAGGTGGGATGCAGAATTGATGGAACGGAAAATTTTACTGCTCGTCGACAACTGCCCTGCTCATCCTACTATCCCCAAACCTTCGGAACATGGAGCTGGCATTTTTTCCCGCTAAAACAACAAGCGTTTTACAGCCAATGGACCAGAGCGTAATAAAAAGCCTTAAAAGCCACAACCGAAAAAAGATGTTGATGGAGATTATCGAATCGGATGATAAGTTTTACATTAGTATGCTGGACGCGGTGAAGTTTCTAAGCAAAGCCTGGAAAGAGGTAACGGCAGCAACTATACGGCATTCTTTTCGCCATGCAGGACTTTATACAAGTTCTGCAGAAACAGATGCGGTACAGGAATCCGAATGGGGAGAGGACGATCTGACGCTAAGCGAGTGGATTAAGCAGTTTAACACGACAGCTGCCTTCACTCCTGAGGAACTGCAGAGCTTTGTCTCAGTAGATGAAGAACTAGGCACAACCATGGAGCTGACTGACGAGGAAATCATCAAAGCAGCCATGAAAGACGAGAAAGAGCAAAAGGAAGACGAACAAGAGGAACAATCCGATGAACCGGAACCAGCTAGCATCCAACAAGCTCTGGACGCGGCCAAAGTATTAGAGAAATTCTTTTTGTATAACGAAGCCGATCCTAGGGTACTTCAAGATATGTCAAAAATACATAGCATTGTGCAAGCTAAATATTGGAATAGCAAAAAAGTGCAAGCAAAGATGACAGATTATTTTAAGCCATAGAATGTATTTTATTTTGGTTTAACTTATTTTGTTACTCTATTTTATTTCCTTTAAGCAATAAAATTTATTTTGTCTATACACAGATATGTACATATTTTGTTGTTATTTTTTCACTCATTCCTTATAACGAAAACTCTCTATAACGAAAGAAATTGTTCGGTCCCTTGGGTTTCGTTATAGAGAGTTTTAACTATAATTTCAAGTCACGTCGAATTAACATCATTGCAGACACCGGGAAAAATGCGTGCTTCAAAGCTTCAGGTAAACGTTTATTCTTCGAAGCTTGGAAATTGTCTGCTTCGAAGTTAATGAACAAGCCTAAACTACCTATATATGTTTGATTGGGTGGGCTGGCCTGGCTTACACCCTTCAGGTAGTACCATATTCCCCTTATTCTAGAATCATTTAACTCTTCAACTTAAAATGTGTGAACATTCCCACAGCCATCCCAACCATTCAAAGCATGACAATTTTGAAATCAATACAATAAAAAAAACACACACACGCACTCCTCCTATACATATACACTTTTCCATAGCAATAAGCAATTTTTAATTGATATTTCCCTAAAATAAGAATATCCTTAAAAATTCACATTCAACATTTTGTATTCAAGATATAAAGAAAAAAATTCTATTCCCTGCTTTGTTTCAAAAAGGGTTCAAGCAGAAAAAACCTCTTTATTCAGCCACAGTTTGTTGATGTTTTTACAGTTCAGTGGATTTTATAAATGGACATAGCACGATAAACTCACCGCAAGAATAAAAGAAATTCTTCAAATGACTAGAACGAAACGTTTTATCTCACACAGTGCGCTTATCTATTTCGCAAAAACTAATTCAATATTATTGTGTCGACTGCCCCAGTGAATACCTCGACAGACCTCCACAGACGTTGGTTCGTTGTGTCGGGAAGGAAAAGTAATCACCATTACAGAAACTTGATTATATCAAAGCTTGGGAAAGCTTAAATAAATTTTAACAACCTGTGTAAATGGTGTAGTGTGTAGGTATATGTAGGTGTGTCTGTGGACATTTAAGAAATAAACAAGAACGAAAATTTTCAAATGAGCTACCTTACCACACCAACACAATCCGATGGTTACCTTTCCATTCTTTACGTGCTCTGGAGCTATAAAAGTTTCCAGCAAAACGTCCTAATTTACAGTCGATGGAATCTCCCTATATATAGTAGCCAGATCCACCATATTGCCATGCCAGAACCAGAACACCCTTTCCTATTCTACCTAACCCAACTTTTACAGCAATGCCGGCTGCCTTAGATACGTTTTTAACCGCTGTCATTTAATCAATAATTTTAGAGGTTGCCATGGTTTAAAAGAAAATTTCGACACATGATTTGAGTTGACTTGAAAAATTTCAATGCAACAAAGTCGACAGTTCATGAGAAATACAAGTTCCGAATAAGTCGCTGTTTCAAGTCGTAATTATTTCTTAAATCCTTTTTTGTTTTTTCTAATAATATTTCACGGTTTTTGTGATAACTTTTGTGTGAAACGTAATAATGCCGCCGAAAAAGAAGAAAGGGAAAAAAGGGAAAAAGGACAAAAAGCCGAAAGAAACTGATGCCCTAACAGCAGTAGACAGAACATTTTATGAGCTTACTATAACTGATCTAAATAGCAAACTTGCACGTCTTCGTTCACATACGGCAAAGCTTGAAGGCTCTAATGATGAATTCGTTGAAAAAATGCGTCAGTTCGATGAAGACCGAACAGATGTCACTGCATATCTGGATAGGCAACTTGCAGAAAAATTGGACATTATCAGTGAAATGGATGAGCGTCTTTTAGAATTGGAGAAGGTACGAGAGGAGGAGAACAAGAAAAGCAATGAGAAAATCAAAGAATGGGAGACCAAGTACAAGGCTATGCATGAACAATTAACATCTGAGATAAAATTGTTGAATGGAAAATTGCATTCGTTAGAGGAGTTCCGATTGCAGCGGTCCAATTTGCTAATGAAGTATGAAGAACAGGAATCAGACATGAAGGAGCAACGTCGTCTTCAGCAAGAAAAAATTCACGAAATGGAGCAAAAGGCTATACTCGAAAAGGATCAGCTAAAGAAAGATGTCGAAGCGAAACTTTTGCACTTGTCCGAGGACTTCACAAAATCCAGTGAAATTCGAATAGCAGGATATACGCGCAGATTGATACGTGAAAATATCGCTCTCAATAAAGAAATGGATCGAATGGTGGCTTCACAATTACGAATGGAACAAGAGAATAAGGATATGAAGAATCGTGCTAGAGAAACTGAGCAGCTCTTTGCAAATTCCAATGTTGTTAAAGAAAGATGCGTCAGAACGTGTCAAAATCAAATAGAAATCATAGAGAATCTCACAAAACAATATGAAATCCTGCAAGGTAAGTATCAAAAGATTACGCACTACAAAAAACTGTACGAAACTTCACTTAAACGTGATATCTGCGATCGATTTGGCTATGCTGAGATGGGCAAGAAGCTACGTATATTGGCGCAAAGAGTTGAAATGCTCAAGTCAGACAAACAGAAATTGATTTCCTTCCATCAACAGCATGAAGGGGAAATAATTCGACTTAATGAAATTTTGAAAACTATCAAATTCACTGTTCAATCTGCTATTCGTGGTGAGATAGACGAACGAAATGATCCTGAGTTCCGAAAGGCACAGCGAAAGAGTCTTCTAACTGAACTAATGAAAATCTTAACAACATACTCGGACGATTTAGCTCGAAGGCCTTCGGTGAGTTCAATTTCGTCAGACAGTGGCTCTATTTATAGACGTGGAGTTGCAGGATTTGTACCAAAGACGGCAGCATCACTATTTGAATTATTTAAACGAGAAGCTAAAAAAATTGCAGCTGCTGAACTTATCATATCACCAGCTCTAAAATCAAAAGCTTTAGACGGACAAATAACACCGAAGCAGCGATCTGTGGATGGAGAGACTTTATTCGATATTGAAAGTGGAACAACAATTATATTTTCATCGTCAACAGAAGAAGAAGAAGCTCCACCGGAAGCTGGATTAGATGATGATCAAGAAGACTTTGGTGCATCTTCATCTTCTGGCAGTGTAGTACCAATCGATACAAAAGGTTCTGCTGATAAAGTTCAACATGCACCACCTGTCAGAGAAAAGAAGAAAGAGAAGAGTGAAGAGCAACAGGATATTGGTAAAAAGAAGTCAGCTGAAAAAATAATACGAGAAGAAGAGGAAGAAGAAGGAAAAGGAGAAGTAGCAGGAAAAGGAGATGTAGAAGGAGAAGGGGAAGTAGAAGGAAAAGGAGAAGTAGTAGAAGAAGAAGAGGTAGTAGAAGAGGAAGAACTCGTAAGAAAAGAAGATTTTCATATTGTGCCTGAGTCTGTCGAAGAAGAGAGTGCAGCTTATGCTGAAGGTTTAATAGAAGCTGAAGAAGAAGAAGACGATGCTGGATACTTCTTCTATTAAAATTTCAAAATAAAAAAATAATATTACAAAAAAAAAATCATTGGGAAAATAAAATGGTTTCGTTTTGGTTTACTTAATTTGATTTTTTCTTTAACTTCCGCTCCGGCAGCTCGAAGGTAATTGTGGCGATTTTAAGTCATCCATAAGCTTCTGTTCAAAATGTTTTCTTCAAAATTATTTTATATTTGTTCATTTGTACGTGTGGACCTAAATCGTATTGAAAACTCGTTTTTTTACATGAGGAGAGTGGCAGAAGTTCTGATGTATTACAGTCTTGAACCTTTGCAGATTGTATACCCTAGGAAAGATAATAGATTGTAGACTGTTCCACATTCGCCCACACAGCTCGAAAAAGCGTTACGGGATATTACTGTACGGCCAAAAGTATTTTGAACTAAGTTTAAAAAAGTATATGGCAGCATGTAACGATAAAGAAGCGAAATGCATCCAACATTGCTGCGATGCTCGAGGAAGTCGATATGATCTTGAAGCCCCGCTTTTGGACACAATATCCAATGAACCTTGGCCCAAATATGAGAGTACGAAGCTCGGTCATCAAACAAATTATAACGATTTGGTAAGAAATTTGTGTTAGGTTAGGTTAGGTTAGGTAAGAGGGATGCCGCAAGACAACTAGCCTGCATCACTTAGACCTCCATTGTTCATTATGCCCCTAGGCCCCATGGGATAATCTTTTCAAGCCGCCCAGATGCATCCTGCTTCCCTTAGAGAACTCAGGATATCTCCAAGACTCTTTACCTAGATCCATCCTGCTTCTCTCAGAAAACTCAGGATATATTTGAATTCTTTGTTTGCAGCTCCCCCAGACTTGAAGAGAAGTAGCTACGCAATAGCCTACTTCTTTTATTCATCAAAGCGGGGCATTCGCAAAGCACGTGTTGGACGGATTCGATTTCCTCCGAGTCCTTACAGCTCCTGCAGAAATCGTTCGGCGCTATATCCAGTCATCTAACATGGTCGGCTATGGCCCAGTGACTCGTAATGATCCCTACTAGATTCCTGGTATTTGTTCTGCTGCCATTAAGCAGCTCCCTTGTCCTTTTCCTGTCATATGTGCATATATGCCGTGAGGGCTCTCCGCACATGGATACCAATATTGCCGCCTGATTTTAAAACCAGCCGTAAAAATAGGAAGATCGGATGCTACGACTATCTCTTTCCCATCCCACTCACTCCTGGTGGGCATCATTGCATTGACACCCCACCAAAAGTCAAGATTGGTACTTGGTAGTCTGTTTCTTCCCTGTAATCACTAAGTCTATCTTCTGGAGAATATTGGAGTGCCCAATACCCCTCTCCATCCACCAACCCCCCGCCTTCATCCTGACAGCACTAATTGCCGCTACACCTCTGCAATAGAGGTCCAGCGGCAGTAATTCAAGCATTACCTCCAGTGCTAGCATGGACGTGGTGCGCAGACACCCAGTTATTCCCATACAAGCAGCCCTCTGGATTTTTGACAGCACATCCAGGTGGCTGTGTACATCCACAGTACCACTTTGGGGTTTAATCCCCAGTTTCTGCCAAATATTCTCTTGCACGTGTAGAAGGCCACACTAGCCTTCTTCTTCATTAACCTTCCAGCTCAGTTTGGAATCAAGTGTGATTCCCAATTACTTTTTTTTAAAGTTAGATTAAGTATTTATTAGAAAATCCACTTGAGTTATAATTCCACTTTACAGTTGAGCTGTTTCAGTTTTTTTTTAGTTCACCCAAAATTACAAGTCCAACTACAATATTTCTCCAGAATCAAAATCTTGTGCAACCGTTTCACAAGAAATTTTAAATAAATGAAATAAAGAAGAGAGGCATGACTTGGAACTCATTAAAATCCTGGGCATTTGACTGATATCCAGGGACTTGTTCCAGAAATACTGTATTTTAATTACAGATCAATTGGAGTGCTTCCCTTCAGCTTGGAATTTATCAGGTAGCCACTTAGATATTATTCTTGGACCAATTAGAACCACTATATACAGAATAAGAAAATACTAGTACTCGGTTCTGTACCTGTGAAGGAAGCATCTGTCAAAATCTTCAAAAATTTGCCGGGGACTGTTCTAATTGGTCCTCAGTCCATGTTTCCTTGCCCGAAACGATGAGAATCATTTGCCAAAATATAGTTCTGATACCACAGTATTCTTCTTCAAACTAAACGTCAAATACTATCACGCCATATGACAGGTAGATAGCATGTATGGTCCCAACATCTGAATAGACGGCAAACGAATTGAACCGTACGGTTGAGCTCATGATACCTAAGCAATTCAGATTTTGAAAGTAGACCAGACTGCGACATACACAAAAGAGGCATAAGTAAGAATTGGTCTGGCTACAGCTATGTCGGTATATCCAGTTCACAATTCTCGGTTTGTAACCAATGCGCTGCTAAAGTTTCTTCTATACTGTAGACAGATGGGATAGAGCCGCATAATTTTTTTATATTAGCTTCGATTTCAGATAGATGACTAGATATTGAATATTGGAAAAAATAGCCAGTGTATTCAAAAATCTTTAAAAGGATACAGGCAGCGAAGTTTTGCGTGTTCAGATTTAAACGTAACACCAGACCAGTTCTCAACAATCTTAAACAAGCTATGCTTCACATGAAAATCCATAATTTCCCAGTAATAAGAAAAATTCACAAACGAAAGTAGAGAGGAATGTACGACATATTACGTGCAGATTATCTTCACTACCACTCTAATTGAGTACAGCGACTATACCCAGCTCTCCGGATAACATTCTTCATCGTAGCATCTGTCCGATAGATCTCAGAATTAGTGATGAGCAGAATTGGTCTTGGTCTTGCAGTCTTGGTCTTGGTCTTGCAGAATATGCAAGACCGAGAGAACTTGACGAGTATTTCGGTCTACCACGAGCTACAAGTGTCGAAGATATTTTACAGTGGTGGAGACGAAACGAAACAAGGTTTCCCCATTTTGGCCAAAATAGCTCGGGACTTCTTGTCCATTTCAGCAACCTCAGTTCCTGCTGAGAGACTTTTTTCCAGAGCATCTTAAGTGATCCGAAAACACCGAAATCGGCTCAATAATTAATCTGCTCGATGGTTATTGTTCATTAACTCGTGGGCAAAAGAAATGTAATAAATAAATTGGTTTCACAAAATGTCGTTTCTGTTGCTTCCTTTCTCTTTCATTTTCATAATTCAATCACAAGTCATAGCACTATTGTATTTTATTTATATAAGAGAAGAGTGCGTGGAGTCAATCCGATCGGACGTTGCATAGTGTTGTAGTTCAAATAAAACAATATAAACATATTCAATCAATTAATTTAAGACAAGTGATAGTGTTGTGCTAAATATCTTCAATATAATCAATTACTATAATTATTTAAATTCCGACGCGACCGATAAATTAATAAATTATCAAAATTAAATTTTATCCGCCAAGTGAAGGGCTCTTCTATGCCCTATCAACATTCTATAAGCCAGCAGCACGGTAACGTTTCCTTTCCTTCTCTTCATCTGTGATCAGTGCAAATGCATTAGCACTTGTCACTGATCAGCAATACGGGTGTCCCCAGCTGTGGTCATTGAACTGCACAGTCTGAGGTGTTGAAAGCAGCAATAGGCATAACACTATTGTTGTTTTTTTTTACCTCGCTGTGTCGTTGACTGCGGCTGGTGGCGCCCAAATTTTTGTGTTGTTGTGTGTCGCTTTTTTTTCTTTTTTGCTTTTTTGTTTTTGCCTTCAGCATGCAGAATTTTATTTTAGATTTCTGCAACATTCGCGGATTAAGAGCAAATCGGTTTTCGGTGTACTGCCACCTTAACTCAAAAAATCCGGCAATTCTTGCGCTAAGTGAAACCAAGGTCGTTTCTGATGCTGATATTAATCAGTATCACGTCCCTGGTTACAGCTTCGTGCCTCTTTTTTCTCAGCATAGAGGGATCGCAGTATATATTCGGAATGATGTGGCCTTTACTATTCTTCAAGATTTTCCTTCTGCTAATCCAGAGTTTAATTATATCTGGATTAGGTTCAAACTTCACAAGCACATCATATACTTCTGTTTCCTTTATCGCAGCCCAAATATGTCTGATGACGACACGGTATCCGTATTTGACAATATCTCCAACAATATTGATCATTTGCTTTCTGTTTCCCCCTCTTCCGAAATCGTCCTGGCAGGCGATTTTAATGTTCATAATATACCGTGGCTCAGACATTCTTCTACCACAAGTCCTGCGGGCCGTTTCGTTGAACTCTTCTGTGAATCATTTAATTTGCAACAGCTAGTGGATGCACCAACGCGAATTCCTGATGCAGCTGGAGATAAAGCTAATTTACTCGACTTGTTTCTAACATCTCATCCTGACAAATATTCCATTTCAGTCGGTTCCCCTCTTGGAAATTCAGACCATTGTTTAATCACGGCTCAATTTACCACCTCAAACCTGTGCCGCCCAACTGCTCCACCTACAAGTAGGCTTCTTTGGCACTATAAGAATGCTGATTGGGAAAGTCTCAATAAGTATCTTAAAGAAATTGATTGGTCGGTTTGTTTTGCTTCGAGGGATGTTGATGAATGCACATTACAATTTAGTAACATACTAAATCTTGGCATGCGTGAATACATTCCGTATTCTTACAGCAGGTCTCAACAACAGCATGATCGCTCCTGGTTTAACGATAAGTGTAACCAAGCTATAAAAGCGAAAGAGTCTGCTTTTCGCGCCTATCAATTGCATCCATGTCCGGAAATGAAACAAGTCTACAAGACTGCACGGAACACCTGCAAGTCCATTATCCAGAGAGAAAAATTTCTTTTTGACCAGAATATTAGACAAAGAATCTTGACAAGCCGCAAAGGTAGCAAAGGTTTCTGGTCCCTGGTCAAAACCATCAGGAACAATTTCACCAATTCCTCTATACCTTCACTACTTAATAATGGAGAAGTGATTGTTGACTCCCTGGATAAAGCTAATATTTTAGCTGCTAGATTCGCTTCAAATTCTCGTCTTCCACCAACTTCACAAACACCTGTTTTGCATCCCCCGTGCGGATGTGTACAAGAGCCAATACACGTCCGTACGAGGGATGTGTTCAGGGTCCTTAAGGATATCAACGTCTCCAAAGCCGCAGGTCCTGATGGTTTTTCGCCCCTGTTAATTAAAAGCTGCGCCTCATCCTTGGCTAAACCTCTGCGCAAACTCTTCTACTTGTCTTATTCGACAGGAAAATTTCCAACTGCTTGGAAGCTAGCTCACGTTCAGCCTATTCCTAAGAAAGGAGAGGGTAGCGATCCCTCAAATTATCGACCAATTGCCATCACTTCGATTCTTTCAAAGGTTTTTGAATCTATCATTAACTCAAAATTAATGAAGTATCTAGAAACTAATCATCTCATCAACGATCGCCAATATGGCTTCCGAGCTGGACGCTCATCTGGAGACTTGCTGACCTTTCTTACGGAACGTTGGAACCGTAGTCTTCACAATTTTGGTGAGTCTAAAATCGTTGCTCTAGATATTTCAAAAGCCTTTGATAGAGTCTGGCATCCAGCCCTTTTAGCCAAACTTAAAGCACTTGGTCTCTCCCCTCCTCTTCTATTATGGATTGAAAGTTTCCTATCTAGTCGCCAAATACGTGTTGTATTAGATGGCGTTACATCTGAACCGCATCCCATAAATGCCGGTGTGCCTCAAGGCTCTGTTATCTCTCCAACTCTCTTTTTAGTTTTCATTAATGATCTGCTTTCCCTTACTTTCAATCCCATCCATAGTTTCGCAGATGACAGTACTCTTGATTTCGCTTACTCCTTTGACACTCTTGCGGAATCCAGGGGGAATGCCGCATGTGTTAAACGAGATTGCATGACTAGATCATTGAATAACGATCTTAACAGTATCCTCGCTTGGGGCAAAGCGAATCGCGTCGAATTCAATGCATCTAAGACTCAAAGCTGTCTCATCTCATTAAAACAAGATCATAACTTAACCACACCCGTTTCTTTTGATGGAGCATTAATTTCTGATTCACCGTCACTAAGCATTCTTGGCATTAATATTTCCAGTAAGTTAAACTGGACAGATCACATCTTCTCTGTTGCCAAAGAAGCATCGAAATGTCTTGGATTTCTGAAAAGGTGTAAGAAATATTTCAGCCCGTCAAATCTAGCGCTCCTCTACAAGTCCTACATTAGACCTAGAATGGAATACAACTCCCATATATGGGCCGGGGCTGGTCGCACAGCCTTAGCTTCATTGGATATTGTCCAAAAGAGAGCCTTCAAGCTCATTGGCGATTTGGCAATAACTTGTCATATCGACTCACTCGA
This sequence comes from Dioctria linearis, assembly GCA_963930735.1. Lineage (NCBI taxonomy): Eukaryota > Metazoa > Arthropoda > Insecta > Diptera > Asilidae > Dioctria > Dioctria linearis. The sequence continues at coordinate 161,946,956 of OZ005743.1, forward strand.
GCACCGCCGCAATGTTGGATGCCTTTCGCTCCTTTATCGCTATATGCATGGTCAATGTTCTGATGAAATATCTAGTCTAATCCCTTGTAGAATGATTCCTGCACGCAATACTCGCGCTGCAAACCGCGCACATCCTTTAACCCTTCAAATTACTTTCGGCCGTACAGTAAAATTCCGAGATGCTTTTTTATCCCGAACAGTGCGAATGTGGAACAGCTTACCATCTTCTGTTTTTCCTCCGGCATACAATCTGCGGAAGTTTAAGGGCGACACACATCGGCACCTCCGCCACTCTCCTCACATCCCCTAATCCTTTCCCTATCTCCTTCCTGCCATGCTGTGCTTTGCATCATAGGGTATCCCCTGAGCTTGGCTTAATAATATAAAAAAAAAAAAAAAAAAAAAAAAAAAGGACACAAATAACACATCCCGTGTACAGACAAGATTTATTTAGATGGGGATAAGGTAGTTTTTAACTATTTATAAATTTATGGCATGATACATCAATTATAGAATTGAGCAAAAAAACGAAATCCTAGATTAAAACTAAAACCAAAAGTTGACTGTGCAGCCCACAGCTAAAACCTACTACAAGATCACAGACAATACCAAGACTGAATTGCAAGACCAAGAGCTAGAGCAAGACCAAGACCAACACCAAGCCTTGACTATGCAAAACTGAGACCAATACCAATATTATACCAATCTTACCAAGAGCAAAACCAAGACTAAGTTTGCAAGACCAAGACCAACACCAAAACCAATATAGTCTTGGTTTTGGTCTTGTATTTTCACATCACTACTCAGAATTTTGTGAGGAGTCGAGGTGACCTTGCCGTACGTCTCAATATCTAAGAATGCTCTTAATGCCGATCTCACAGTTCAGGCTTAAACTTTTCTACTGTTTCACATTCTTAAGCCACATGACTAGTTTATGCCAAGCTTAACTTAAGCCCTGCATCTTTGGGGCCTAAGCTCCAGTTACCTAGTTACCGGTTGTTGACATTACACAATTGTGTATTATTGGCATATGCCAGGTGCAAAAAGTTTGCTCTTAATTCCAAGAATTTAGAAGGAAAGTGACATAAAATGAAATACTTATCTGATGCAGAAGACATGAGTGACGAGGAAGTGCACAATTTAACATTTCAAAGAGTCAGGCGAGAAAAAATTATAAGAAGGCGCCCACAACATTTCAATACATGAAATGGTGACCATTTTTATACTTGGTTTAGGTTGTCGAAAGATTCTTCAATAATTATTTTAGATTTCATATCCTCCCAGACTAAAACTACGACAAACTGCTCTTCTTTTCGCTTAGTTTTTAATACAAATTCACTATTATCGCAGTGCTGGCAACTTAAAATTATCCATTTGCGGTTTAACTAACCCTCAGCTTTAGCTGAGCTCTGGTTTAAGCCTGGACTGGGAAAACCGGCATTTAGAGTGAACAGCACATAATCCAGTCCTCGTTTGATGAGCGTAATCTATGAATTAAGCGGTGCTGACTCTGTTGATCGTCCCCTTCGAAATGCGTTGATTTTATTGTTTTATTGACTGGCCTCTACAGAAAATATGTGAAACTTATTGTGAAGGGAAACTCACTTCGAGTTGTCATTTATACTGCCTTATCAGACTTTTGAATGAAATCGACCTTTATCATTCTTCTTCAATATATGCCAATACAAGGTCTCCGCCTTAAAAAGATCCTGGAAAATGCTATATAAGCCCGGAGCCTTAAAGGCTGAGAGTATTGTAATCACACATTGCATTTTCTCAATATTGACCAATTATTGTTGGTGCAGGGTGGGGTGATACTATCAGTTCAGATTTCAATACCAGATCTGCAACTTGGAAACCATCGGTTTTCATTGGTGTACCCGGCTTAATCCCCGAACTACCTTTTAATACTCTGAGCAATCCAAATGGTGCATAATAACTGCTGTCCTACCTTTTAGATGTCATGACGAGTCTCTAATATAGTTCCATTGTTTTTCATAGTAATTTTTCTCCTAGCCTGTATTTCTGGTGTAATTAAATAGGCGTCTAACAACTCAGGCAAGTTTATAGCGACTATCCCTCCACCGAATGGACCGGCTTGGCTTCCCTTAAACTTACCAAGACATCAAGTCGTTCAACCATCGCTAAGCAGAGCCGTATGGTATGTAGACTTATGGCCGGTTTCACAGTCAAGGCTTAAGCCACAGCGATGGCTTAAGCCAAGGCTTAATAAATATTTCGGTTTCACAGTCAAGGCTTAAGTGATATCACTGGCTTAAGGCAAGCTTAACTTAAGCCCGTCATCTCGAAGGCTTAAGCCTCAGATGTTACTGTGAAACACACAGGAAATTATTGCTAAATATATATTTTGCCTAAATATTATAATTTTTATTATTAGACGAACGCACATATTTCAAAAGTATAACTTTAAAACTAAATTGAAATTTTTCAAGCGAAAAATACTTATCTAGTTAGCAGTTTTGAGTACTGTCTGGCAGCTAGTGTCAGCATTCCATTTGACGTTTTGGGATGAAACCAAACAGTTTAAGACCAAAATTAGGTATTTATCTGATGCGGAGAATATAAGCGACGAGGAAATGTAAATATAATATAATATCGCAATGGGATGACGTTGATTTTTATTCTCGGTTCCGACTGTAGACACATTCGGCTATGATGTTTTACGTTGTCGAAACAATCTCCAACAATGGTTTTTGGGTTTGATATCCTTCCAGATAAAAACCACAACAAACTGGTAAATAAAAAGCTCTTCTTTCGCTTGGTTTTTAATTCACAATAGCAATTTTCCTTTACAAGAATTCACAATTTCAGCAGTGCTGACAACTTAAAAATGTTCATCTGCGGCTTATGTAAGCCTCAGCTTACGGAGTACTGTGATACCGAGCAGGCTTAAGTTCTGGGCTTAAGCCACACCCATGACTTAGTTAAGCTCTGGCTTAAGCCTGGACTGTGAAACCGGCCATTAGACAACAAAATCACGAGATGGCCCAACAAATTGACGCGATGACTCGTCGCTTTGAGTTCTGTGAACGATAAATATAAAACTGAAAGCAGTTATCCTACGCATCAGTTGGTACGATTTGTAATGCATGCTTTGCTAGAAAGTTCACTGTCATGACGATTACATGACGCGCTGATTACGTCGCCACTTCGTATGATCATTTTACAAAGTATGTGCGCAACTAACTTGCAATCATAAATAGAGGGACGCAGTCAACAGAATAAATGTCCTTCAGAAAAACAATTCAGCAATAAAGCAACGCATACCAATATTTCTTTCTATTGAAAGTCCTCAACAGAGTTTTCGAATAGGTAGAGTGAAGAAGATATAAAGAAATAGGGAGTCTTTGAATGTGGTCATTACCGAGATCGGTATGTAAAACACTAATTTGGATTGTGAGCCCGAGCGATAAAATACAAGATTTTACCCATATAAATCTCAGAAACAAGAGTAATGCGATACTTTCAGACCCAAGATTTATATATGAGTGCTTATTGCAGTTAGGATTTCCGATGTTATTATTCTGAATGGTCCTCGAACATTGACTAGTTTACAAAACTTGTACGTTTTTCATGTTTTCTGATCTTCCTCAGAAAAATAAAACATCTCCAATAACAAATGCTACTTCTTTCTTAAATGTGCTAAGGAATTGGTAGAATATAGGTTGAAATTTGGTCTAAATTACGTAAAAATTACAAAGTGATGTATGAGAAGAGCTCGTAGCAAACCTCAATACTGATCTCGACTAAATATATCATGATTACGAACTAAGCAACTCCGGTCATGGTTGCGGAGCTTTTTGACCAAGTATGTTTCACCGTATTTCGGTAACAATTTCTTATTCTCTCCGTCATTAGATCCCTTTGATCTATTGACTACCACATATCGGCTAACATCGCCTGACTTATCTTTATCGAAAAGGTAGCTTCTTCCTGCTTTTACACAGTTTTTTAACTTCATCTTCGCAAACTTCGTTAGCAATAATTGATTCGATAGGGCTGCTACGTCAAATATAACCTAAACGAAGTACAGTTGCGGACTCTCTGGTAGTTTTATTTACCGTGATGTTCCATCCCACTGGATATTCGGAATCATTTAGTTCCACTTTTTCCTCTTCCTGTCCTAAAAGGGAATGCCCATTTTAGACCCGACACCTCCAGACATGACAGATATCTTAAACGATGCATTCTGATACTCTGAACAGATTTTATTAATAATGTTTATTTCAATTATGTGGGGGAGACCTTGAGGAGGGGGGTAACAGTTTTATCTAGTACATTTTGGAAGATCTAGTACAGAATCGAATTCCTTAGGCCCAGAGAAGAAGTTTGAGTACCGACACTCTTATATTCGGAGGCTTAAATAGCTATTTATTGCCCACCCTCATATACTCACTTTTGTAGTATTTCCCTTTTTTTTTTTAGAACTGAGGCTCTAACTCGGTATGGTTATATCGGATCGGAAAACGCGCTTCACTGATCTCCTCAGCTGATTACTAGCTACAATTCGTAGAAGAAAATTTTTCTCTGCATAGTTTTTAGGGCGGGGGGTAGAAACCCGAGCGGTAAAGGGATTGATTCCAATACTACGTGTTGCAAATCAAAATTAAAGGTCTCGCTGAGTACTATCAGGTGGTGTAATTTTTTCCCGATTCAGAAAACTTTCTCGGGACGTTTTTGCCGCCGGAAAAATCCTTTTCATGAACTTTGGTCACATACACCCCAGCTACTACAGTTTTCGCATATATTTCTGCAATTCTTTCTTCTATGACCATTAGTACTCTGCTATGGACATTTTTCTCATAAGAAGTTATTTTAAGCGACTCACCAATTGCGCCGAATCACGAAGAAGTAGAAAAGTCCACTTTAAAGTTGTATATGAAAAGTGGGCGATCCCCTTTAATTATTATTTTACACTGCAATATATCCGACGTATTGGAGCGGAATAACTGCAGTTTCCTTAGCCTACAATACAACGTACGTAAAGTTAGCACCGCAACTTCGTCTGATATAGTTCGGAGCTATCTCATAATTTGTCGTTAATTTGTCGTGAAAACCATAAATTTACCGTGTCCTTTTTTCTAAAGGAAACTGGATGTGGTGCTAAGTTGACGTCAAGTTAGCACCGCAACTCACTGGAACTTGGTCAAAACTTATCGAATTGGAGAATTATACATCTTCTACTTTGTCGTTAATTTGTCGTTAATTTGTCATGAAATCCATAAATTTTCTTGTCCTTTTTTCTAAAGGAAACTGGATATGCTGCCAAGTTGACGTCAAGTTAGCACCGCAACTCGGCCAAAACTTATCGGATTAGAAAATTATACATCTTGGAATTTGTCGTTAATTTGTCATGAAATCCATAAATTTTTCGTGTCTTTTTTTCTAAAGGAAACTGGAAGTGGTGCTAAGCTGACGTCAAATTAACAACAAATTCCAAGATGTATGATTTTGCTATTCGATAAGTTTTGGCCGAGTTCCAGTGAGTTGCGGTACTAACTTGACGTCAACTTGGCACCACATCCAGTTTCCTTTTGAAAAAACGACACGACAAATTAATGGTTTTCACGACAAATTAACGACAAATTAACGACAAATTATGAGATAGCTCCAAACTATATCAGACGAAGTTGCGGTGGTAACTTTATGTACGTTACAATACAACTTTTGCTATAGGCAGGCTTTCAATCTCGGATAAGATAGCTATAACACCTTGTTAATCAATCTCACTTAAATATTTTTAATCACTACAGTCACGTTTTCATGATATATGTATGAAAGATTTTCCGATTATTATTGGGATTGTTTGAATCCTATCCGACACAATAAATACTTTTACAGTCACCTTTGCGAAATCGACATCCAAATCAACTTCAGCCTCACCTTTGGCTCAATGTAAATGCTCCTACATATCCTGCAATGTTTAATACACATGGCTGCATTTTAAGTCCTAACACCTTTGCATCTGTTTCGTAAAGCATCACTGCACAGCAACGCGTCGTATCTATATAACCTCGGAAACGAAACTTTTTCCATTTATCAGTTAGTCGAGAAAGTAACACAGATTCTGTTTTTCGTCATGCACTTCGCAATTCAATGGAATTTTTATTAATTTTGTAGTGGCAAGAATTCACATCATGGCCCAATCTATTGCATCTGGAGCACTCAACTTTAGGCTTCGTACACTTTGTCGAAACTTGTCCTCGTTCATCGCAATTAAAACACTTTAGCACTTTTTCGTATCTAAATTTGCTGTTCCTTAATGTGGTGATGTTGTGATATTCTGTGTGATAGGAACGTTTCCTGTCTCTCATACCTTTATCACCGTGCCTACTAAAATTGTACGGAAGTGGTTTTACGTCATTTATAATTGTTGAAAGGAATTCCGTATACAAAATGTTTGACGTGGTGTATCTTCCTGCCCTTGCTCCAGTCTGTAAATTTGAATTTTGAAGTCCATCGATAGTGCATCGTTTCCAGTTATCTTGGCAAATATGCAAATATTGAGTAACTCCACCTTGGCGTAGTAGTAAACGCTGTCGTTTTTAATTTTGCAGAGGCAGTACAATTTAATGTTACGGAGTGGTATTTTTTAATTAAAAGTAGTACGCTATAAAAATTTGTAGATATTTTCTCTATGTACTGTTTAAAACAATATTGCATAATATTATTAAAAACATTTATCCGAATAATAGATTAAAATGTCACTTCAATAATTAGTGCAGAAAAATATATTGAAACTTAACAAAAGTAAATAAATTCCTTTAAAATTATTTTTAATTCATGCCCTGCAAAGTGTTAACTTATCTCGGCGACCTAAAAAAACAAATGAATAAAAGAAAACCTAAATATGTAAAGGAAAAAATACGTTTGATTTAATTTAATTCTCCAACGAAAAGTACGGCCAGCAAGGTTACAACATATTATTTTTGATATTTTATTAAAAGGTTTTTGGACGGTACCCAATTACCTGCATTATTTTTTCTTAGTAATTCTTTAACTGCCATTATACTATTAATTGTTGCACATTCAAAGAATTTCGGTTTTTGTACTTGATAAGCGCAAATTGAGAAAATATTCTTTCTCCTTCAGCAGCTGCACTGCTAAGGGGAAGACACAGTAGAGAGCTGATTAATTTGGATAGCTTCAGAAACATTTCTTCATTTAATCAATTTTTCGTACTAAATACTGAGGCCCAAAAAGGGTTAAGGTCTAGATATTTGAAATCGTCGATTAATTTTTTTTAATTTCTCTATTCAGCATCTATTTCTTCAGTTTCATCTTCACCAATTAAGCTGTAGACGTTTGTGCTTATCAAAATTGATTTATACCCTCTCTGTAGCATTTGAAATATTGTCTTTAAAGACGATTCTGGATGGTATTTGTTTACAAAGATGTAAATAATAATTTTTGCATGTTTTTTTCATCTTATTTAGTTCTATTTCGGGAAAGATTCCGCTTTTTATTAGTAATTCCGCTCGGTTATCTGTGTAAATATCTTTTATAATTTTATAAAACCTTTCCGCCATCAAAATCAATTCCATTTATGTTTTCTTCATTTATTTAATCTGCTTTAACAAAATTGTTTAATATCGTCTTATAATACGTCATTATTAATATGTAGTAATAATATATGAATGCGTGAACATTCGGATTGGAACTCAAGATTTATCTTATTAGTAAAGATAAAGAAAATAGTGTTGCAATCACTGTTCCAATATTCGCACCACAACATTCTTCTTGTTGCAAATGATTTTAAGATTTTGTGAGTTTCAACATTAAATTTATCTTGAAACTTTTTTAATTCCCCTTGTTCCTTTGGGCTGTGAGAGAAATACAAATAAATATTGAGTGTTAGGATTTCGACACATTTTGATATCAAATTCAGCCGAATGTATATAAATGTGGATTATTTTCTAAAAATAATGTCTGGGTACCAAGTTTTCTTCCCAAACATCACAGAGGCGTTTCCGCTTGCAAATCCAATCATATTTTTAAAAGGCACTTTAAGTACTTCAAATAATTTGCAGATAGAATCATAAATTATGTGTGCGTTCCAGTTCTCAAATTGAAACAAAGTAAGAAATCTATCTATAACCTTGGAGATTATATAATCAAAATATCTAACTACCAAAGCTAAACATTTTGCACTACTAACATCTGTTGTACTTGTATTAGCGAGAACTTTTGCTTACATAGAATTTGGACTAAATTATCATTCGCTTCCTTTAATAATAAGGTATTAGTGGTCTCAGTTGTCTTGGTTTTTCCTAATTTTAAATCTTTAGCAATTGGCGAGTCAGTAGCAATGCACTTTTTTAATTGTTTTAGTGCGAAAACGGCAAATTGTGTAGAATAAACATTATAATACTGAGTTCACTAATTTTAATTTTTTTGAATTTTTCCCTTTTATTCTTTTTTTTTAGTTTCATTTTTCGGTTGATACTTTAAGATTCGCACATAGATTTGGTGGCGAACAGATTTATCATGGCGATCTAAATGCGGTTTATTGTTCGTTAAGTGTACGTGACAAAATTTGCAGAAGGCCTTTTTATCCTACTCTTCGATCCAATTATAATTTCCTTTCCAGTGGGATCGAAATTTTTGTTCCCTACGCTAAAAAGAACTTGAACTTGCACTTTGAGGAATAATATTGCTATATTCCAGTTCTTCTGGTTCTAAATTCACACATCATGAACTTTCAATAAAAATAATTTATCCTGAGCATTCAAAATACATTTATGTTACAAATATCTTTTTACCTTTCCATTTCTGCCTGTTTTCCAATTCTATTTCAAGTTAAAATTCTGTAAACGACAGGTTAAGTAAATTATTGCCTGATTCAGCTTTTATTAAATAAATTTGCATTTAGGCAGGACGTTAACTTCACACCAAATCAAATTTTTCATAATGCACTCGAATATTTTTCTTGTAACTGGCTTTAAATAAAATCCTAATGGTCTACATTGTCTAGATCAAGGCCGCCCAACCCCAGGCCCGCGGGCCACGGAGTCGCCCGCCAAGGCATTTGAATTTGCCCGCCAACTCACACGGTTCTGTTGCACCAATAGCCTGCGAGCGCAGAGCGAGCGGGATTGCCTAGGGGACAGTCGCCACCTTGAAATTTAAACCTAAACTAATTACTTTCTAACTCTTCGCCTTAAAGAAGATGAAAATGAGCAAATATCATGTAACTATTTCTAACACATTGACACTGATATTGTTTGTACATAAGCGCCGTAAAACTTGTAATTTGTAAAAATTTTATAATTAAGAAAAAAAAATTTCAGTGGTGTAAAATTTGTTTCGCTCCCTTCGGTTATTTCAAGGTTTTTCCTGCACTAATGCGTCAAGTCCAAAACAAACCAAAACCTTCAACACTATGAATTTGAAAGGGAAGAACAAAACAAGTCACAAATTCAGGTATTTTGACTACGCTTATCTACACGGATCGTGCATATGATTGCATCTCCTTTAGTTATTCCTCGTTACTCACCTGCTTCTTCGCTAACATGTCAATAATGTGAGTGAGTGAACTTTTACGTTGACAAACATATTCAAAAATTAAAAATCATTTTTGGTTCGTTTCGTGTAAGTTTTTTACCTTTATTTGAGTTCAGTTACTTATCAATTGGAGTGGTTGGCTGGCACATTAGAAGTTATCTTTTGAAGGACTTAATACTGAAATTGGTGTTTTAGTAAAAACAATAAGCAACTAGGTACCTTCATACGAATTTACACTTTCGTAATTTTATACCCGTGTTAAAACTAGGACCTACGATTTCCTAACCTATTTACCTTCTTACTTATGCTAGGTAAATTGTGCCTTAGTGCGTGTTTAGGTAGGTATGCAGGTTAGTTATGTGACCTATGGCCAGTTACATGTACCTAGCTAGAGGGCAGGTAGGCACGTCTTTAATTAATTGTAACAAGCTTCTATTGAGCATGTCTTGTAAGCAGTAGGTAATAAGTTGGTTTATACGTTGACATTCTTGCAAGGTTCTGGCACAGCTTTTCTTGACTTGAAACTAAGCATGCCAGTTGTTGCCTATTTGTTGATTATTTTAATCAATTTGTGGGTACCATTAATTACAGAGTTTATATAAGCAAGTAAAAATAATTTTGATTCAGGTAGGTATGTAGATTAGGTACCTAGGTATATACTTAAGAATGAGTCTTGGTTATGCGATCTTGCATTTTTAGTTGATATTACCAATAATCTCAATATGCTTAACCTAAAGCTGCAGGGTAAGGACTGCACGTTTCCAACAATGGTTAATTTGGTTAACGGATTCAAATCGAAATTAGTACTGTTTTCTACGAATTTAGAAAGAAACAATATCGACCATTTTCCTACGCTCATGGATATGAGAGGACAGCTAGAAACAACATCCATTCACACCGTAAAATACAGGTCAAAAATACAAGCACTGTATGAATCTTTGCAGAAAAGGTTTCAGGATTTCGAACTTGACAAAAAAAAGTCTTTTGCTATTTTTGAATCACTTTTCAATTACTTTCAACGAAATAATTGAGTACCCAGCAAACTTACAACTAGAATTAACTGAGATTCAAAACAGCAAATCTCTTAGCAGCCGGTTTTTAGAATCGGTGACTACACAACCTCAACCGTCGTCAAACGACTATGAACAATGTTGGAAATTGGTATCAAAAGATAATTCACAGAGATGCGCGACCTAGCTTTGCAAATTATACCTATGCAGGTTTAGCTCAACGTACGTAGCTATGTGAAAAAGCTTTTTCAACGCTTACATATCTGAAAAATAAATACCGAAACTCACTGTCAGTAAAACATATTTCTGATTTGATGCTGTTATCGACCTCCGATTTGAAACCAAATATTGAAAAATTATTAGCTCAGAAGCCTGTTCAGTTATCCCATTAATTTTTTTATTTGAAATAAATACCTATGTGTATATGTACTTAACAGCGTGATTGTTTTATTTATTCCCACACTCAGCCTTTCACATGTTAATAAAATTAGGATAGGATAGTTCCGTAGTTTGAACGTGGCTCTGACTGTTCCTATACATCTTTAAAATATCTTGATTACCAAGCTATGAGAGAACCCTGCAAACAATTGGACGAAATTCCGCCATAGCGAAATGAATTCGAAATATAGGAAGCGCTCGTACCTCGAAATCTCTTCGATTTTTTATAACTTAAAGAGAAGTTTTATCATCATGCCCTAATTACCGAGAACAGATGAATCGCTTGTGACTCGAAATCTCTTCCAATTTTTTTTACCATAAACGACGTTTGCAATCACGTCGAAATTTTCGAGAATTCGAAATAGATGATCGCTTATAGCTCGAAATTTCCTCAATTTGTTTGCTATATATAGAAGTTCGATACGGCTCATGTCAATTTCCGAGGAAGTCGTTGAAGCAAATATTTTCTATTCATGAAATTCGATATCGTGTTCCATTCCTTTCTCCTGCGATTTGCTAGCAAGTCGTAAGCGAATTGGAGTTCGAAGCTTAACTTCACCTAGTCGAATTGATTTACTTCGAATTCGATTGGTTTTTTAGCCGTAATGTTTGCAGGGAACCTACCTACCACTTACCTACAATGCTTAGAGTTACAGTCGTGAGCTTGATAGGTTGTTTTTTGTTTTTGGCCCGTCAATCGGTAATGAATTGAAAATATGGCCCACGTGGTAAAATAGTTGGGCGGCCTTGGTCTAGATTGTCCTATAAATACAATAACAAAAATAGTTTTGAACTATTATCAAACCTTCCATAGTATGACACCGATATTTATATGGACGGACATACATATTATTAGGACTACATTTGAGTCCGTCCGTTTAGTAAAGCGAGGCAGGCGGTTGCGGTGTGGGAAGCAGCAATATAAATAATCTATTAAAATGACAAAGTTTTTAATAGGAAAAGTAATAAAATCGATTTTCGTTTGTAAAAGACGTACTAAATATTTCGAGTTGAATTGCAAATTATGTAAAAAAATCATTTGGTACGCAGTTCTATTAAGTATTTTAAATTAAAAGACTAAAAAGCAAACATTTTAGAAGAATTTGTTTATGGGTAGTACAAACCGTAAAGGATTAGTACAGTAGTACGTGGTACCCAATAGTAGTACAAATTCTACTATCGTAGTACAAACGACAGCGCTGAGTAGTACTCTGTCATTGACTCTTTTCCTTCGCTCCTCCGATTGACGAATTTCAATTCAATTCATTTTTTGTTAGACAAGTCTATTTGTATGTACTTAGCATAGATTTATATTTCCTATATTTCCTTATTAATACCTAATGCCAAAAAAAAACACACAAAAGTCACAAAATTGCTTACCACAAAAATTAAATTCGATTCTATAAATTCAAGAAATTCAAAAATCTTTATATAAAAATCACGTGTCACTGTGTTTGTACACGATAAACTTTGTGAATGTGTATGGTTGGCTCCAGCTTGAAAGGTAGTATAGTTCTGAACACGATAGGTGGCGCTGTTGTTTATAACACAATATATTTTTCTTTAATTCTTATTAAAAATAATTTTCTCCTCTTGTATTTCTTGGAATACAATTTATTTTTCTTTTTATATTTAAAAAAATATTAGCGTTCAATATCATGTTGAAAAATCGAAATCTGAGACTCAAGATAACGGAATCACAACAGAATTAGTAATAAGCCCAGTTCGACTCCACTGTTCGCTTTTGAACCGTCTTTATACCACACCATCGATCCTTGTTGAAAGGATGGTTTAGTCAAACGTCATTGTTTTTGGTCTCCCAAAACCTTGAAATGGTCTTAAAAAATCCACCTTGTGAGTGAGTCACTTGCTCAAAGCATATCTGTTTTAAGATACTTAAATGACCAGTTAGATCCCCTGCCTTTAACTGTGGGCGCGTTTAGGCGGAGACCAAACCAGTTTGGAAGAATTGGTAGCGTTTGGTCACAGCCATGTAAAAATACCAACCATTCCGGTATGGTTTGTAATTATGCGGAGGAAAAATCGGTAATTTTGACCGGTTTGGTCTCCGCCTAAACGCGCTCTGTGTCTCCTTTTGCACTTTAATAGCACTGGAAATTGTTTCCTATTCAGCTGCAAATGTAGGGGTAGAAGGTTTAAAAAGGCTTCTCATAGTACCAGTTTTTTCTAGACAGGCAAGACACTGGATTTTTTTAAACAGAGCATCAACCGTCTTTTTTTCTAGTTTTTCACCTCCATGCAAGGGCCGTATAGGTGACCTTGGGTTTAACAACCGTGGTGTACATCCAGTACATCATTTTTGCCTTCAGACCCCATGTTCTGCCAATGAAGCGACGAGTCACTGGTAGTCTAAATTAAAAATGGCGACGAAATTCTGCCGGTGCGTTAGCAGTCATTTTTAATTTAAGGGGGAATGGTTTTTGCCAATTATATCACCCATTTTCAACTTTTCAACAAAAAGGGTTAGGACTGAAGTTGTTGTAAATTTGATTCTCTACAACTTCAGTCCGTACAGTGCGATCGTGTTATCGATATTTTTCGAATTAAGCGAGAAAAAGTAGTAAAGTATTTTTTTTTACTAACCCGACCAGTCACCTTCTTACATTACCTCAAATAGAATCAAAGAAAAAAAATCTAACTGGTAATCAGCGAAAATTGACCTCTAAAAAGATTTGGAAGATTCTCAGATAAATTTTTAAATAGGGGAAAACAATTCTCAATTCTTTAAAAAAAAATCAGGTTAGTAACCTTAAACGAAATGCTCTAATTTCTTCGTCAACCTGAAATTATTACACGTTTGCACTGTTGGGAATTGACGAAAAGAAGTTTAAATAATTTCCTTAAAAGTAGGTCTTCTAAAAATCTGACTCGTTGTAAACCATCGAAAATTCCCTAAACGCACAGATTTGGTCTTGTGGAAAGACTTACATACGTATAATTTTGAAACAAATTATATTCTTCCTAGTTAGAGAAAAATATAAAAAAAAAACATGAAATCACGTTATTTTCACTCTACCAATTACATAAGATGGAAAAGGATTTTTCTTATTGTTAATGTTGTCATTGTTGTTGTTGTTGTTGTAGTTGTTGCTGCTGTCGTCTAACATTTCTACAAAATATTTATAAAGAAAGAAATCTCACTTTATCCGGAGGTATACTACTATCACGTACTATTTACAAGATGAAATGGGACCATTCTATACAAGCGGGGATATTACTGAAGAGATTTTTCCAAGAGAGCTTTTAATACTGAGTGTTTCTCCTTCCGGGCAAATTGCGATTTTTAAGAGCTAAAGATCCTTTTTAAAAGGCTTAACATTCAAGTAGGTACTTTCCGGCTGTCCTTCAGCTATTTACGAATTGGATAGTTTGACATAGGAATTCTGTATCCTAACTAAAAGAGTGTAACTTTCAGATGGACTTATCTGGTTGTTAAAATTGGAATTCCATTAAACTTCAGTCAGTCGACTTTCACTCAGACATCATTTCCAGAGCAAGTTTCTGATTATCAGCTTGAAAGAAGATAATTTTAAGTAGGAGTGGATACTTATAGCATAGCGGTAATATCTAACTTGTTGAAGGAAAACGTTTGTAGCATCTTCTGATGTTTATATTTATTTGTAATGTACATACATATGTACATAATAAGAAATACAGGATTATTAGATTTATTTATTGTTGCTAACCCTGTCCTGGTCCTGTTTTTCAATCAAGTGTCTTTATCACCATTCTCTAAGCATGACCTGTGGCATGACTTAAGAGGGGCTACTACCGAAAAAAAGCTCACGATTTCTGTTTTCAAAAGCTCAGTGGAACATAAAACGCACAAAAATATGCAATTTTATAACTGAAATAAACCACCTTAAGTATGTGCAAAGCTATATGACCCCGTGATATCCGTGTGCATTGTAAACGCCTTTTATCATATAAAGCCATATATAAATGCTTTCAGACAGCAAAACACTTTCTGAGCATGCAGGCTGCAACCCGCAGAGCTTCCAAAAGTACATCTCCCCATCTGACGGTGATGAAATGAATTAACAACGAAAAATTGTATGCAAAATATATAAAAACAAGAAATTTTTGCCGTTTGCATGGTTAAACTTTATTTCCTATATCATTTTACTAAAAAGTTTGGGTTTTTCAAAATAAATAGCAAAGGGTGTGATTCTTGTTGCAAATTGAACTTTCTTTGTAATAATATCGCAATTTTGGTAGTTATTTTTCCATGAAAATAGCACTTTTCGGTAAGTACATAATGCAGTTAATAGTGAGAGATCTCGTGCAAAGTGTCAATACCACTCTTCCAAGAAACTGTATCTATAAACCCTAATGATTTAAACCAGATGTTCGTAACAGCTTCTTATAACTTAAATGGTCGGGGCTCTAATGTCAATGATTATCCGAGTGATATTTTAAGTACCTGCACTACATCGTTTTGATTGGTTTACTTTTATTCAAGTTAGTGACGGCAAATGTTTATTCGGCTGTTATATCTGTTACTATCTATCGCTGTTGGACTGAATGACCTGCATCCCAAATTTGTAAAAGTACTTCTACCTGTAATATTCCCAAATCTCACTTATTTTTTTAACAATATCATTTTAAAATCTACAATCCCTCGTATTTGAGAGTATTCTAAAATAAGTCCCATCCCAAAATGTCTTGTGGTTCAACCGAGTATCGTCCTATTTTCATTTTACCTTTTCACTCTAAGGCCTTTGAAAAATTCCTCCACAACCAAATCATCAGTTTTTGAGATAGGGAGAACCTTTTATCTAATCTCCAATCGGGGTTTAGATTCAATCAGAGTTGTAGAGCTGTACTTCAGCGTTGCTTAACATTACAGATAATTATTAGGAAACTATTTGATAATCATAAGTTTACAGCGTTCGTTCTCCTTGACATTTCCAAGGCCTTTGACAAAAACTGGCTTTTAGATTCAATTTTTCAAATTCATCATGCATGGTACCTTAGCGGGCGAACGGTGTGGTCTGTTGTAATTCTGCTTCTGGCTTCCAACTTTTACCAAGTGGAGTTCCACAGGGCTCCATTCTGGGACCCTTTTTATTCACTATCTGCATTAATGATCTTCCAATGGATTTGAGAAATAGTGATTTTCACATGCATGCTGATGAGTTTCAGATTTAGCTTCACATTTCAAGGCCTTTGGGATTGTTAGAGGATACTATATGCCATATGAACGAAGACCTCGCTCCTTAATTGGGCTGTTAAGAATGGTTTGAGCTCAAATGCCTCAAAATCTAATGATATCGTGATCTATAAAAGTGAATTGGACACTTCCTGCTTTCCGGATATTATCCGGAGCAATGTATAACAATTCATAGCAATACCGTAGAGAATCTTGGATTAATTTTTGATCGTACTTTAAACTGTACCGATCATATCAATGCGCTTGTCTGCAAGGTTTATGGGACGCTACATAAACTTTCTGTTACTGCAACCTTTACTCCTATTGACACGCGAATTATGTTAGTTAAGTAGTTAATTGTCCCTCTCATGACTTATGACGTTGTGAAGTTTTCGATATGTGTTTGGCCTGATGCGATACGACCATGACTCGGCATGACTCTTTAAGTATCATGCGATATGATTCCTTCGTAATTTGATGATTTCTGGCCTACCTGACTATTTGTAGATCAGATTGAATTTTTCCCAATCTGTAAGAGCTTATTCCCTAAACACTCTTCGGTCCACCTGTCGTTCATGTGGTGATCAGTTTTTTGTTCAATTCATAAATCTTTACAGCTCTCTTCCTATTCACCTCGGAAGAAGCCGGAGCAATCACAAATTTCGGAACTATTTACTTGAATATTTAAGAACTGCATAATTGTTTAGTCGATTGAGTTCTCTACTAGTAAGACAATCTGCTTGTAAGGCATATTATTATTTTGAATACAGATATTTTGTTTAGTATAGTTTAATAGTTAGTTGATGGTATAATTTTTATGTCTAAATCTTTCTATTATCTTACCTTATACATAATTATAAGAATTAGTCTTACTTGTGCAGCGCCGAAATAAATATTATTTGATAGAAAGCGGTAATGAGTTTTTTACTTTTTCGCGACCCGTACAATATACGAGTCTACAGGCAATTCTCAACCTACTGCATATGAGCAGAGAAAATTAAAAGACAAATTCCGAGGTGCTGTCATATTCTGGCCTAAAGCCGAGGATCAAATGAGAGTATAGATACTGTGTGTAATGTGTTTCGATCAAAGGTAACAGGGCGATTTCATCAGGACAGCAATGAAACCCTGAAACTGCCTACACTACAGAGAACTCAGATGCCAATAAGTTGCTGGTGGATACATATAAATTTATTTAAAATTGCTGTCATTGCTGTCCTGATGAGATCGCCCTGTTACTGCTGCTCGAAACACATTACACACAGGACGTATACTCTCAAAAAATGTCTTAAAGGATATTTTTTGATCTTCGCCTTTAGGCGAGAGACTGATAGTACTTGTCTTTTAATTTTCTCTACTCATATTCAGTAGGTTGAGAATTACCTGTAGACTCGTATATTGTAGAGGTCTCGAAAGAGTAACAAACTCATTACCGCTTTCTATTTAATAATTTGAAATTGGATGCCCAAAAATCATTTTAATTGTGAGGATAACCCATTTTCCTTAAAATAATTCACACTTAGATTTTTAAACATTATTTGGATTTGAATTTGAACATTGATTTTCCTTTAAATGCTCGCGAGTCTTCTTCCACGCTTTTAAGTCTTTTTTTTTAATAAATCTAAGTGTGTTTATGAAGCCTATAAACTCTTATATCTAACAACATCGATATTAAAAGAAACAATAACTCCAGAATGATCCAAAATTCCGGGGACGTCGAAAGTTAGTTGATCGCACACAAGATCGCGTCTATCAGTGATGAAAAGATCCAGAAAGGATTCACCACTGCGAAAAACAGGAGTTGCACCTTTAACAACCATCTGACAACATATTAATATTAAAGTCACCCGAAACATTTAGTTTTAATCTGCTTCTATAGTCGAATGGGTAATAGATCACATCTGCATAAGTAATCAAAGGGATTATTGGACTAATAATGAGTTGTTTACGCAGAGCAGGGGGTGTATACTTTGCATGCTGCCAGAGTGAACGTAAACCACCGTAGATCTCAACTGTACGTCCATTAACATGCTCACTCCACTTAAGTTCCTTATTGAAAATAATACCAAGATTATTACCGGTATCTTGAAAGGGAATAGGGGCTCCATTAAGTAGTTAGAACCAGAGGCATACAGGATGTATCAATGGAATTCTTATAAATTACAATTGATTTGGACTTGCAAGTTGGTTCTCAACAACTGATTATTATTTTTGGCCCAAGTGGCTAAACAAGAAATATCTTCATTAAGTATGCCCATACAATCTTGTAACCTATTTAACATGACAGGTATAGTTGAACATCATCGGCATAAAGTTGAATAGAAGTTCTAGTTACACTTAGCTCTATATCATTAATGTACATACAGAATAGAATTGGCCATAATATAGATCCCTGGGGGACACCTGAAAAAAAACCTTACTAAATGGGATGAACGATTATTAGATATAACATTTTGAGAACGATCAGCTAAATATCTTTCCATGAAACGTAAGGCAGATGTAGAAAAGCCAAAGCAATAGGAGAGTTTCTGAATTATTATCCCGCAATTTACGGAGTCAAACGCCTTAGAGAAATCTAAAAGCACAAGTACAGTGGCTTCACGTTTCTGAGAATTAATACGAATTTCATCACACAAATGGAGAAGTGCGGATGTAGTACTGTATTTAGAACGAAACCCGGACTGGGATGGAGAAAGGAGATTAGCATTAGTATTTACATAGATCGCTACTCCACCACCAGCAGGGTATTTTCTGTGGCTACTAACTAGTGAAAGTTCAGGAATCATAGCTTCATCATTGTAAATACGAGGATGAAGCCATTACTCCGATATAAAATGTACTTCAGTTCATCATAATACGATCTTACTCTCCAGACATTAAGATGAAATACATATATTTACCAATTTTCTTATTTGTATAGTTCACGACCAATCTTCCCTCTTCCATGCCGTTAGACAATAAATTATTGCGAGAAGTGTTCAAAACAAGGCTGGTTAGGAACTTCAAGCCTGAAGATTACATAATATAGCAACAATACCACCGTAGAATGAAAAGAGATAGAAGAAGATAAAATCTTACTACAAAATAGTGATAGAAAAATATTTATGCTGTGAATCACCAAACTTATTGATTAAATAGTCTCTTCTAAGTATAATATTATTATATGTACACACTATCTTTTTAGTATTTGTGTATATGATAGCTTTGAGATGAAAGTACTTTTTTTTTTCTTAAATCACAAAGTAATTGGGTAGAATTCGACTATTCCCAAAATTGATTCCAAGCTATTAACAATCATTTTTATGGAAATATTTATCTACAAAAAAAAAACCAAAAAAACTTATTACAAGTACAACAGCTTGGTAACAAAAAAAAACTTAATGAAGTGTCTTCTGCACTTACTGAAAAAATTGGAAACCATTGATAAAATTAACAAAAAAGAAGTTTATCTCTGATAAATTCAACAGTTTCCACCAAAAACCACCCCACAGCCATACCGAATTTATAATTGAGCAATATTTTATGAAATCATTACCTCTCATTACACAGGGACCAGCTGTTCAAACAGAGCATTGCGGAACAGAATCATCAGATACGTGGGAGTGCTTGTATGGACCTGGGATGCTGAAGACTAGCAGAACAACGATGGATAAAAATGACGTTGTAACAGAGATTGGTCCTGGCTGCAGATGCGGTTGCATAGTACACTTAGGAGCATCAAAGCCACAAAGAGTTCTTGCATCGTCTGCTCAAAGTTGTCCAGGACGATCATTTTGGTTAATTCAGGTAAACGTTGTAATAATTTATTACATACCTACAAACATGCATAATTCTAAAAAAAAAAATTTCTTTCTAACTTTATCTTATATAGGCTGATGGAAATTATCGAATTCATCTGAAAGTCGATTTCTTTCGTTTGCCATGCTCAACGCAATATGTAAAAATAAGAGATGGAGATTCGCTGGCCTCCAATTTGATATCGGAAAATGTTGGCAATGCGAAAATACGTTTGGAATCTGTCCTATCAACAGGATCACAGATTTTGGTTGAATTTTTTTCAGATGAAATTGCCTCCATGGATGGTTCTTGTAATGGCGGTTTTTTAGCTCATGTAGAACAAATAGGTAAGATTGAAGCTAGTTTTTTACTATTTCTATTTTATTTTGGAAAGTTTCATGCAGATTTTTCTTTTTTAATTTGATGCACTGCAATATGCAAAACACTTTATATCATTAGAGTTTTTTTTCTACATACACTTCCGGACACTTGATTGCCGTGATGATAATACCCTTAATGTCGTTTACTCATTTGACACTCTTGTGAACTCCAGAGGGAATGCCGCATGTGTCAAACGAGATTATATTATTAGATCATGGAATAATTTACATGGGGTAGAATCTCGTCTAATTCAACACGTCTAAGACCCAAAGCTGTCTCATCTCTTTTTTTTGTTTTTTTTTTTAATGAAGCATTGATTTCCGGTACCCCGTCACTAAGCATTATTAGCAGTAGTATTCAAGCCCGATTCTATAACTGGACAAAATGGGCACTTGGCCAGGCGTGCAAGGGTTATGGAGCAAGAGAAGATTGGTCTTAACAAGTTAATTGCCAGATGACAAATGTGAGGTAGAAAAAAAATTAAATGGCGATAAAAGGTTAACACACAGCAAACCAAACTGTATTATTTTCGTTAAGGTTGTACTGTAGAGCGATGTCAACAGAGTTGCCACCACTACAGAGTTTGACCTTGGAGCTGTTGAGAGGGCGCGCGCGAACTACTGTAACCACCTCCATCGCCACTCTGCCCCTCCCTCACTCACTTCCATTGTAGACCGATTTTCAGATTTGATTATCTTTAAAGCCGAAAAGCTCTTCTCATCGATGCAATTTGTTACTGGCAACGTCAAGTAAATCCGGATAGATACCTCCAAGTTTGAGAATATACTTTCTAAGCTGGGTTTTGTATACATAGCACTCCCTAATTCTTGTGATTTTCTCAGCTTCCATGTAAAATTTAAAATGTGAACACTCTTGCACAAAGTCTTCCTCGTAAATGTCATTAGAATAAAATTAAGCCACCCTTTGAGCCTGTTTTTTTTTTTTTTTTTTTTTTTTACTTTTCACTAAGTATTCTGCGAACTGCTGTCATTTACAGTTGTGTTACGCAATGCTGTTTACGGTTTATAATATTTGTAGTGATTGGTGTCTGGACTACGATAGTAACAAATTAGCATAGTGTTGACTATGACTGATACTTAAGAAAAAACCTAGTGACACTGAATTTCGTGAACGCGCTGCTCAGAAACAGATACAAAAGGAGGGTTTTAAAAAAATGATATAGATATAATAGGTTTAATTTGCCCATAGCGCCACGATGGTTAAAAACGGACCTGTTAAAATTTCTAGTCAGTTGAGGTTAAGTTGGACAAATCCCATCTTCACTGTGGACAAAAAAGCATCGAAATATCTTGGATTTCTGAAGAAATTACAAACGCCAAGTTCACAGAAGATCAATGTACTTTTATGATTTATGGCCACCTTCCAACACAACCATATCGATTGGACCATAATAGCATATGGCATGAGAACGCCATGGTTCAATAACGTCGAAATAAGAACATCTCTTCCTTCCTGAAATCGTAAAAATAAAAGTTATAACCATCAGTGCCGTCTATGCTGTGGCTGGTGATGAGAAGAGAGAAGTCATCCGCATACGCTTCACATAAGAAGAGAGAGAGAGGTAATGAGTGAGTGAGCCAATCTACACCAGAGTACCGGAGAGAGCATTCCACTCTACTCGCAGCCTCTCTCCACCAGCACACTGTGGTTCGGCTACTCAACTCCACGGCTAATTTTCGTCCTCTTTGGTCGATCCATAGCACGATAGTGCAGTCAACACCATGCCGACGAGCTGCCTCACACAGGAAATTGAGGGTGGCCCTGTCAAAGGCTCCCTCTATGGCCAGAAAGATCCCCAAGGTAAACAGTCTACGATCCAATTTCCGTTTAATGACCGCATCCATTCAATGGAGAGTCGTCGCAGTTGATCTGCCTCCTCGATGAACGTGTTGAGAGGTGCTTAAGGAGAGCCTTTTAGGGTTACTACCTGTATATATTTGTCCACGAACCTCTCCAGGCATTTCAAATAAATGAGGAGAGTTTTATGATTCGGAAACTCTTTGGCCCTACTAGGCTTCGGAACGAAGACAACCTCACCTTCTTTCATACCTCAGGGACATGTGCAAATTCGATATATACTCTGAATATGGGATCAATATAAGGAGCCAGCACTATGCTCTCTGCCTTAAAAAGAACCGGAAAAATTCCGTCCGGAGCCGGGGTTTTTGCATGCCGAGAAGGTTGAAATTGACCATTTCCCTTCTGGACATTTACTACTTGGCAGGAGTCGACCAATCACCACCTGTGTAGGGAGGTAGGGGATGTTCGTCATACAACTGCAGGCCAACAGTCTAGAAAATGGGTCGAGAGCAGAATTCTATAGGCTTCTTCCTTCGACGCCCCAATCTGGCTTTCTCAGAACACTAAGTCTGCCCGACGGGTGACACTTAAGAGCCCTGAGCAGTTTAACCGGTTTGCGATAGCCATCAAGCTCCTAGCGGAAATCTACAAAAGCCTATCTTTTAGCCCTTTTGTAATTATACTCGTAGTAGATCCGCCAGTCCCCCTCCGCACCAGTCCTCTTGACCTTATTGAATAGCCTTCTGGAAGCCTTCCATAGGCTTCCTTCCTATGTCCGTGCTAATGGGGCAGTATGCTAAGAATGCCTCAGTCACTGCGGACTGCAGCTTTTCTACTATCTTCTCCAAAGCAGCGATACTCTTGATTAGTCCAGCCTGAAAAGCGAATGTGGAAGCTAATTGCCTGTGGTATGTGGTTCCACCTCAATGCGGTCAGGATCCATAGAAAGTTCTATGTAGCGATGATCAGTTAGATACCCTTCCAGCCGAAGAACAGATGAAAGGTGTAAAATGATGCAAATATCACGTCAATGACTTCTTGTCTTCGCCTAGAAACGAAGATTGGTTCGTCAGCTGATTCAAGAGAACCAAATCCGCTGAAGTGATGAACTTCAGTTGCAAAATTATAATTGGTCTAAGACCAAGTTGAAAATAAAAATCAAATAAAGTGAAAACCCAAAGTATTGTATAGCAACACCAAGTAGGGAATACCCAATTTAGACCATTTTTATACCCTAGATGAAATCAATAGGGTATACTAAGTTTGCCATTTTGTTTGTAACGCACAGAAATAATTATGGTAGAGCAAAATGGATTGGACACCCCCGCATAAAATTAAAATTTATTTTGATTTTGGGATGTCCGTCTGTCCGTCCGTCCGTGCGCACGATAACGCGTTCACTAAGAAAGCTGAAATTTTGTACACGGACATTAAAAAAAAAGTAAAATTAAGCTCGAAAATGAGACAAATCGGGCAACTCCTTCGTGGGGTTGCCATACAAAAATTTCGTTTTCCACGATATATTTGGACACTATCTGAGAGCACGTCGACATAGAAAGCTGAAATTTGGTACATTGGGTTTTCATACTAATAGCAAAAAAAATTTCAAAAATGAACTAAATCGGGCAACCCCTTATTGGTGTTGCCATATAAAAATTTTGGTTTTTTACATATACTTTGCAAACGATCAGTCCTAGACATTTTTATTGTACCAAAAACTTCTTCAGAATAAGAAATCCTATAAAATTGGTTATAATCATTTTTTCTGTCCGACGAGCCGTTCTACAAATATATGCGAGAAACCAATGCAAAAAATCAAAATTGCTCAAATGGGTGACCATATACGAACTTTCATACGTGCATTCATCTAGGGTATCATCAGAATTGGTCTTTTAGACCAGTTCTAGCTTTTTCACTTGTTGAAATTGTATTTACTGTTTTTATGAAAACGCCGTGTGCAAAATTTGAGCTGTCTAAGTAAACGCGTCTTCGAGTTATTGTGAAGATGGGCGGACGAACGTACAAACGGTACGTGCGAACAGAATCGTCTAGACATAAGTGTTGTGTCGTCTATAGGTGTTGTCATGTATTCTAGGCACACCTATAAGACCTTTTTTTTTTTTGTAATATATGACATAAAGATTTTTTATACTTTTATGTATACCTCTTTATTTTACTCCTACCCTAGAATCAAATATTTTTTTTAGATGGATAACGACCAAATTTTTCATGTATAAATCTGCTGAAATGTCCCAAAAACGGTACTTAGGCAATTAGACCATTTTATGTTATGCTGTTAAACCGATATGGCTATTTGCATTATATTTCTATTAAATCAAACATACAATAGCACTTAGCTCTGGTTTTTCTTATTCGAGAATACAAAAACAAAATCGTTACAACAAACAACTAGGTACAAACTGTTCTCAATTTGCTAGCTGAAATAATAAATATCTCTGTCATATGGCATTTCAATATTGTTTCAAAACTACATATGTATGTTCTTCATACAATTGTACTTAGAATCCCTTAACAGATATATCCTAGACCATTATATCTGCTCATTCTACTGCAAATCACTAAAACAAAACACCATTATTCTGCACTGCACTATGGTACACATACATAAACCCGTACACAAACATACATACATACATTCCTCTTAATATTATATCTTACGCATAGATATTATTATCGATCTCTATCCCCTTCCTAATTTTTTTTTTTTTAACTGACATCTCTTTCAGAAAATCATAATGTGACTTTTATAACTAGTCGAGCAATCACACAAAAACCACAAATAGGAAAAAGGATAACGATTGTTCATATCGCAGCAGTGGTATTTGCTAGTATAATTATCATAATAAGCGCACTACTAGGTACGTGTATATAAATAAACAGATATTCTGCTTACATAACCTAAAAATTAATGATTAATTAATTAGCACAAGAGACATTTCTTAGTATACTTTACGTAGATATTAACACAATTTTATCTTGCCAGGAGCACAATACATTCTACGGTACAGAAAATATCACTTAACGGCGAATCGGTGTGAACCAGATTCACCCATTCATACTCCACGAGCTTCCCTTGGATCCCTACAGAATCCAGGCTCACCACCTTCTAGAGCAATGTCAACAACGACATTATTATCAGAAGTAATATACTTGGTAAAAATACGACCAAGAGGGCGAATGAAACATTCCATTTTAAGGGAAAGTGTTGATGCTGAGGCTCTAGTTAAGGAGACCGGTCTGAACGATGATGAGATAGAGAGACTAAAGTGGTAATTATTTTCTACATACATACATACATATGTAGATAAGATACATATATTCCCCATGTAGAGTTTAATTGTAATTGAAAATCTATTTTTGTTTTTTAGTGTCGACTCTGGGAGCATTGGAAGTGTTCATACACTTACAAATGAAATCGTCAATGACAACAATAGCAATATAAACGAAAAGGAAACAGCAGCAACAGCAGCATCATCATCCTCCTGTTGTTCACCCACCAATGACAATGAATCCATACATTCACGACAAAGTATACACAGTCTGAATTGTAACAGTTCTATTGATACACCATTGTCTAGAAGGAAATTACGAACAGACAAAAGCAATCGACTATCAACGGATACGACAAAATCTAGTCTTCTAAATGATGTCAAAGAAGATGCTACTGAAATGAAACCTGTACGACTACAAAGACGCTTTCTTAGCATTAGTAATGCAACGTTAACGAATGTAATTTAAATGTGAGATAATTTCATTTTCATTTACAGAATTAAGTTTTTTTTTTCTATTCATATTTCTCAGGGTTGCTATTCTCCTGCCGCCAGTATCATAAGTACAGCAACAATTCGAACAACAAATCAAAAAGAAAGTAAAGATAAACAAAATCGCCAGAAATTGTTAGCTAGACCAGATTCAGAATTTTCTCTAGCCAATCCAGAAGAGCTAGAATTAGATTATTATGATTATAATGTTGTAAATGCTGGTGCAGCACCTGGTTCATATCTTGGTATGGATCCTGCATATTTAGTTTGGATACCACCATTAGATGATGGAAATATAATAAGTGAAATGGATAAGAATAGTAATGAACCACACTACGAAGAGATTCTACCGTTGTATAATTGCATAGATCCAGGTAGTAATACAGAAACACCTGAAGATGAAGCACCAGAGCCACCACCAATGAATTTCAAACGACAACAAATTGCTATACAAGAATGTGGTGATGAAAGTATAACAAAAAATTCTCTTATACAAAAAACTCTTGTGGCTGCTTTACTAAAAGAAGACTCACCAAAATTGAATAGTAGCAGTCGTCGTTCGTCAAATGCTTCGGCAGATAAATCAGTACGGAATGCAATAGGCACCACAGATAATATTCAATTGACAGAATTAAGTGGAAAAATTAAGAAATTTTCACCGAAAACTCATGTTAGAAATGATAGTAGTGATATAGAAAAAGAAACGGCAGTAGTGAAATCTCCTAGTGATTTGCAAGAATATTATGAGCTAGAAGATATACAATTTGCCGATGAAGATGATAGTAATGAATCGGATAATAGTAAATCAAAATCACGAACGATCAAATATAATCATGGATATCAAGTTAAGATTTAGTTCAATCATATACATATGCGTATGTACACAATACATATATATATATATACCTACATTTATACAATACAAATACAATATAACGGGTTAGCACAGTTTTCATATCAAATCAAAATTTATCACAAATTGTAGAATAGTTTTTATAACAATTTAGTGACATCAGGTGAAAAGTATATATATAATAATAGGACTATTGCAATAATCAATGAAAAACTATCTGTATCTGTCTGTCTCTCTCTATATATATATATATATCTATCTCTTAAGGATCCCTGTTACTTCCATTAAAAATATTTTTAGAAATATCTATTTTCTTAACAGGAAAACTTTATCTTGAACGTTATCGATTTTAACTGATTTTACATTATACAAACTGTGGAAATCAGGTTATACTACCTATACCAAAATGAAACTAAAAACCCACCTATATGATTTTTGAGAAATTTAATGAATAATTTTTAAGGCTGTTTTTATTTTATAAGATGATAACGAAAAATTCTTAAATTCCATACAGAAAATTTGCTTGTGCCTGAATTTAGGAAGTAAACGAATAAAAAAAGAAGCAGTGAAGTTATGTATAGGGATGATTATCTTGTTTCTTCTTGCAGGATATGAAGTGTGGGATTAAAATACCAAAAATCCAGATCTGTAAAATTTCTTGTAGATACCAGTACCAGGACCTCGACTTAAAATCTTTTAAGCACAAGTACAAGTCCCGATACTGGGTACGTAGAAATATTTTAAGTACAAGTACATGTACTGATACTGGTACTTATAAGTCCCATATATCGGCTTTTAAGTACGTTATATGTACCTACTTAAGTTCTTGGTAATTATTTAGTACGCCTTCTAATAATAGAGTTTCGAAAACTCAAAACACAAATTTTGAAAAATCTATAGCCAACCAAATGACGGGATGTTCTATTTACGAAGATCATAAAATATCTTGCAAAAGGATATAGTCCAGTCAATAGGGACTAAAAAGGGCGTTCGCATTACAAAATATGGAGTAGAAACGATTTTGATATACATATGTTATTTAGTTCCTGGCCCCGATGCAAAATCCAAGTTTTCGACCTTGGCGAGGGTCCGTGCCGTCCGCTAACTTGGATTAAAGGTACAACAATACTTTTTTTTTCAAAATAATTCCTCAATGTTTTATCCTACGACAAAAATGGCTGATACAAATTTGAAGAAGACTGAATTCCCTACATTTTTTGTATTAACACTTTTTTTGTAAGTCTGATGTGTAACGAGTTACAGCGGCCGAAACGTTTCCATTCTTCCAAAAAATCGTTCATTTCTTCGTATTTCTTGTTTAAAGAAATCATTTGTAGCTATTCATTAAAATACTCATTTCCACACCTCTCCGAGGTAGAGTAAATGGCGCGTTTTTTTTAATTGTGGTGGTATCCCAGTAGACCCAATCCACAGATATTCTTTTTTTTCAATTGAATACGGCTTGTATTCCGTAATTTTTGTCCCCGAGTATGTGCCTATTACTTCTTTCTTTTTGATGGTCCGGGTCGGTTGATATTGATGCCTTCATAATCGTCTTCGTTAATGTTATCCTCTAAACCATTTTTTGCACTGAGAATCTGTGCTGCCATACACGTCATTGCCCCAGCTTCGTCACGGCTCTCGAAGATAACCTCTGCTGCATTCTCGCATGATTCACCATTGCAGAATCCGCATACAACAACCAACCTTTTCTGCAAACACATGATTTTTGCAATTGCATGAAATTACGTTTAATAAGGTATCTGGGGCAGATTTCTCTGACATTGGTACTAGAGTGAGCCCATTGGTACCAAGTTTCCAACCCCCCTCCCCCTCCGTTGGTGGTAAAGAAGCTAAGTTGAACTTGGTTTTTATTGTCGATCTTCGAAAATTTCCTGTTCCATGTTTTCACCATATAAAGCAACCGGAAAGGGCGCTCCAGCAGCTGCGATGTCTTCTGTTTTGACATTCTGATCCTTGAAGAAACTAAAACCGGTATTCAGTCCTTTCTTTTTTTTGGACAAACGAAAAAACAATATATTTTTCCTTGATTAAAGAGGGATGATATCGTGTCACAGCCGCTAACCACATTTGAAAACAGGATGTTTTCGGTTCCTTTTTTCACTTTTGAACTATTCGCGAAATACACTCTTTCAGCAGTTTTTCCGGTTCCCGGCTTGTCAAGGTAGGTGCTGCTTTGCCATGATATTAATCCGGTCAGCAGAACGAAAAGATCGACGTCTTCGCCAATGATAAAAACAGCGTCGAATGATGAGCGCAAGAGCGCAAGAGAATCGCTGTGTTGACAATCAAGACATCAGCATCTTCTTCAGCCTGCTTGGCAGCAAAAGCCGAATGTTCGAATTTTTCTGTCAGCATCGAATTCAGACAGGCTTTATGTATATTTTCATAGGCCAAAAATCTGTCTTGAGAAACTTGAACTGTCATTTTCTCATCGGAAAAAAACTTTTCAAGCCATCTGTTTCTTCGTTCGGTGAATTTTTTCGACGTTATGATGGCTACAGTTAGGACATAGGTATAATACGCCAACTTAAAAAGGAGAGTCCGCAGTTTATAGTTTTTTAAAAAAAAAAGTTCTGCATACAATGAGCTCTGTAAGTTTCTGTCCATACAATTTTTTGTTTGACCAGTTGACAACTATCACCTTCTGTCCTATGGACCACCATGAACGAAACACCCTGTATAAGGGGTACTATACGTATATATTTTTTTTTTGGAAGGATGTTCACGTTTCCGCCGCTGTAACTCGTTACATATCAGACTTACAAAAAAAGTGTTTATACAAAAAATGTAAGGAATTTAATCTTCATCAAATTTGTATCAGCTATTTTTGTCGTAGTATCAACCGTTCAGGAATTATTTTGAAAAAACCATTTTTGTACCTTTAATTCCAGATAGCAGACCGCGCAGAGCCTCCCCAAGAGTGAAAACTTAGATTTTTCATCGGGGCCCAGAACTAACTAACATATGTATAAAAATCACAACTACCCCACCTTTTGTAGGGCAAAGGCCTGATTTAGACCCTATTGACTGGACTAATAGTTCATTTGACTATTTCTCAAGTTCACTTCGCTAAAAAGTGAAGTGAAGAGGAGATGATTGGAGATGATTGGCTGCAAAAGAGGTTACTTGGTACAGTGGGGTGGTTTAGACCGTGCAGCGTAGGACTAGTTTTACGTAAGTCGACTTAGTTAGTTTAATTCGGTATCTGATGCAGTATTGTCGTACAAAAGTTAGTATTAAACGCAGACATAACCTCACATAAGGAATTGTTTACAAACTTGAATGCGTGTGTTCATTAATAGCAAGAGATTTTTTTTTTTTAATGTAATGAAAATGAATGGAATTAAGAAGAAAAAAATGCGAACTGGTCAGAGGGACAAACAAATTCCGCAATAGACTTTTGCATTGAAGACAGTATTGCTAGTACCTAATACAGCGTAAATCTAAACCTATAACTAGTCCTAAATAGCGCTGGTCTAAACGTATTCAGTAACTTCGCTTGTAAAACCATGCTTTCAATTAGAAATAAAACGTACTCTGGGAATGGTTCAACTACTCTCAACTAGAGCTGAAAAATGAATCGGATTTGTTAATATCCGGATATCCGGATACAGGAGTCTGCAAACTATCCGATTTCTGAGATCCGGATCCAGACTAATCAAAAAAGCTTCAAAATGTCTTCCAAATTGTACTGTTTCATTGGGAAAATGGATATGTCATGGAATTTATATTTTGCCAATAAAACAATGCAATCTTGTGGAAATTTTGAACTTTTTTGCTTAGTCTAGATCCGGATAGGTCGGATCCAGAGTATCTGGATAGGTCAGATCCGGAATATCCAGATACCCGGATTTGAGGAATTGGATTCTAATTATTTCGGATAATCCGGATAGCAAATTATCCAGATATTTTCAGCTCTACTCTCAACAGCCCCGATGACTAAATGATCTCCAGCTCCACAAAAAGATACGTCCCTGACCGAGTCACTGCTTTCGTTTTTCACATACATCCGAGGGTTAAGCATGCATAAGCCATATCCTTGAGCGTAGAAGACGGGTCCTGTACACGATCTTACAGATCTTTTCTACCAAGCGGGTTCTTCCTAGTCTCATTAGTTTAAATTGCATTTAGGATATTTTCTCACTTTTCTTAATTACCTCAGGTTGGTCGTATGTGTCGATGCAGTTAATAGTTTCTTCAGAAATGAGGACACATTTCCTGCCGGCTTGATCCTTATTTTATTGCATAAGTCGCCGCATTTGTTATTCCTCCGGGACTTAAACATTCAATCCTTTCGGAATGCTATACAATTTTGAAATGGATTTTTAAAGAGTTATTCCAATATATTGCACTCTTAGTGCAGAATGATACAATGTAGTCTCAATCAACAAAGCATATAAAACTGCCTACTTTATATATAATACACCCCCACTCTACCCTATCCCATCAACAGGAATAGAAATTAAACATGAACTGATCATTTTCTAACTCAATTTGTTGTAAGTAATTCGACAATTTTACAAGAAATGTGATGTAAAATATTTTGAGTTTGAATTTTCATTTGGTAAAATTAAACGGAAAGTGAGCGAAACTTAGCGAAAACTATATATACATGGAATTTGGAGTAGGTATTTACTATTATTATTGATCCATAAATTTTGAATGTAATGTTTAAAGTCAAACCAAAAACCTGTTTATCTTTTAAATTAAATTTATAATTATAAAAATCGTGTGCAATAAAAACAAAATTAATACTAATAATAAAAATAATTTACATTAATTTTTAAAATTATTTTACTTTGCCAAATAATCAAAATTCCGTTCTTAGCCGACGACGTAGAGCGCGGACAAAAACACAATTGAGAGACTGAAATTTAAAGATTGTTGGTTAAGTACAATATTATTAATTTAAATGTTGATTTAGTACTATGTCTGTATGTATGCGCATGTATGTATGTATGTAGCTCTAGGCGCAGTCATAATTTATAGCGAACGTTTATTTACCATATGTAGATAAGTACTATATGTACTATAATGTACTATGTAATTACTCAAATCAAATAAACAACCAGAGATCAGTGTTTATTGTGTATAATATAATTTGTATAAAAGAAACATAAATAAAAAACTTAAATATAATAAATTCAAAATCAAATGTTACCGCTACTTCGTGGGACGTACGTATGTATGTAGGTATGTACAATGTAAATTTAGGCATAAGAGGTATGAATCGCACTTGGATGTAACAAAATCTTTTTAAATATTGTTCACTCTTTTTTAGATGTTTTTTATTAGATGCAATTTGACACACAACAAAAATTTATTTATTTTATGAGTTTTCTTGTTATTCTAGTCAAAAAAAAATAAAGCAAAAAAAACAAAATACGTAGACGGTAAGTTTTAAACTGTAATTTATTTGTTAAGAAAATAAATTTATGGGAAAAGAAAATGCTTTACAGACTTTTAATTAGTACCTGCAGCAAATAAGACCCACCTAATTTCAAAATGTAATAAATCAAATATTTTTAAGGGGATCAACGTCTATAAAGCCGCAGGACCTGACGGTTTCTCGTCTCTGTTAATTAGAAGCTGTGCGTCATCCTTGGCTAAGCCTCTGCGCAAACTATTCGATTTGTCTTCTTCGAAAGGAAAATTTCCAACTGCTTGGAAACTAGCTCACGTTCAGCCTATTCCCAAGAAAGGAAAGGGTAGCGATCCCTCAAATTATTCTTTCAAAGCTTTTTTTATCTATCATTAACTCCAAATTAATGAAGTGTATAGAAAGTAATCAACTCAACAACGATTGCAATATGGCTTCCGAGCTGGACGCTCATCTGGAGACTTGCTTACTTTTCGTACGGAATGTTGGAACCGTAGTCCAAAATCGTTGCCCTAGATATTTCTAATGTCTTTGATTGATTCTGGCATCGTACTATTTTAGCCAAACTTAAATCAATTCGTCTCTCCCCTCCTCTTCTATTATGGGTAGAAAGTTTCCTATCTAATCAAATACGTGTTGTATTAGATGGCGTTACATCCCATAAATACCGGGTACTCCAGGGCTCTGTTATCTCTCCAACTCTATACTTAATTTTCATTAGTGATCTGCTTTCCCTTACTTTCAATCTCATCCATAGTTTCGCTGATGACAGTACCCTTGAATTCGCTTGCTCCTTTGACACTCTTGCGGACTCCAGGAGGAATGCCACATGTGTTAAACGATATTGCATGATTAGATCATTGAATAACGATCTTGACAATATCTTCGCCAAGAGCAAAGCAAATCGCGTCGAATTCTATGCTCCTAAGATCCAAAGCTATCTCATCTCATTAAAACAAGACCATCAGTTAACCACTCCCG
Source organism: Dioctria linearis (assembly GCA_963930735.1). Classification (NCBI taxonomy): domain Eukaryota; kingdom Metazoa; phylum Arthropoda; class Insecta; order Diptera; family Asilidae; genus Dioctria; species Dioctria linearis. Next base: position 161,980,101 of record OZ005743.1, read on the forward strand.
TTTCTTCTGATTGAGCATTAATTTCCGACTCAGCGTCACTAAGCATTCTTGGCATTAATATTTCCAGTAAGTTAAGCTGGACAGATCACATCTTCTCTGTTGCCAAAGAAGCATCGAAATGTCTTGGATTTCTGAAAAGGTATAAGAAATATTTCAACCCATCAAATCTAGAATTCCTCTATGCTATATCAGACCTAGAATGGAATACAATTCCCATATATGGCCTGGGGCTGGTGGTACAACCTTAGCTTCATTAGATATTGTCTAGAAAAGGGCATTTAAGCTCATTGGCGATATGGCAATAACTTGTCATATCGACTCGCTCGAGCATCGCCGCAATATTGGATGCCTTCCGCTCCTTTATCGCTACATGCATGATCAATGTTCTGATGAAATATCTAGTCTGATCCCTTGTAGAATAATTCCTGCACGCAATACTCGCGCTGCAAACCGATCACATCCTTCTCCCCTTCAAATTACTTTCGGCCGTACAGAAAAATTCCGTGATGCGTTTTTATTCCAAACTGTGCGAATGTGAAACAGTCTATCATCTTCTCTGTCTTTCCTCCGGCATACAATCTGCGGAAGCTTAACGGGCGATATACATTGGCACCTCCGCCACTCCCTAATCCTTTCTCTATCTACTTCCTGCCATACTGTGTTTTGCATCATCATAGAGAATCCCCTAAGCTTGGTTAATAAAAGAAAAAAAAAAAAAAAACTCCGACAACTTTATACAGGGTGTTTCCATCTAGGTAGTTCATAGATCAGGAAGTGATAGTACTCACCTATACGAACAGCAAATTGTATGGCAAAAGGGGGTCCACATCAACCGTTTTGGGAGATACAGGGTGATTAAGAAATTATGCTAGTTTCTCGGAAAACGCTCTGTATCTTAAAATGTACAGGATATACTTTTTATAATAATTGTAAACTGTGGACTTTCCTTTTCAGTGTGACCTATTACACCCTATGTGCTAATTGTAGCCGTCAAACAGTTACTAGCTTATAACCTATTAATTGGAAATTAGACGATTTTTTTAGTCACTAAGGAACAAATTATCTTTGAAAATAAGTTTGAGAATAGGTTAAGAGCTAATAACTCCTATGTAACACATGAATATATGTACAATCCCACGGGTGGTGTCTCTAATTCTCAGGTAATAAACGTTATAGGTTAAGGTATGGTAATAAGGTCCACGGTCTACTCCAGTGGGCTTATTAACCCAATGACAAGATCTTACAAAATTACTCATGAATGAAATAAATACAATTCAAAAAGTAAATAAACATTGAAATCGTACACTACCTTTCAAGCTAAACAGGTTACTATGTAACAAGTTCAACAAAAGCACAAAGAAATCTATGAAAACTTGAAAAAAATATGTAAAATTCTAATAAACGGTTTCTTGTGCTAATTATACATACTACTTAAAAAGAAAAGAAAAAACAAATTGATATCTACTTACAGATATTAAGTATACCTTTAATATTTATATACCTGCATTGCACTTAACACTTTATTAATAGCGCGAAGTTAAAACGTCATGCAACCATTACAAAAAAAATCCGGAACCGCCACCAATCAGCCAAAAGCAGAACAAACTGAAATTTTCATCAACAAGTACACTACGACGACGACGGTAGTATTGAAATTGGTGGCGTGAGTGTCGAAAACCCATGACGGTAGTATTGAAGTGAGTGGCGCTGCTGTCGCATTTAATTACCAATTAGCAAGTACAAGAACAAATTTTAATCCAAGACACAGCAATTATCGTATTTCTCTGCAAGAAAGAACAAGAGTTTGCAGAAATTTTATCAAATGTCATTAATTTGGCGGTATCGTTAGCGTCTCAGGTTTGTGGAATTTGTGACTTTTGTGTTTATTGTAAAATAGTATTGGGAAGTTGATTTTGTCATGTCGAAAAGAAATAGCCTTGGTACTCCAAACACTTTGTTCAATTATTTTATTAAATCACCGGCTAATTCAATAAAGGCATCAAAAAGTAATGCAGAAGTATCGTCTCCAACTCCAGCTAAAGTTTCTAAACCCGAAGAGACTACTCCCAAATTAAAAACAAGTAAAAGATTTCCTATTTTATATTTATGTATTTAAAAAGTTTTAAACTATTAATTAAAAGGTAAAAGAAAACTGGTGACAAGTGAGTGTAACGAAGAACGCGACTCAGATGATGACGAAGAAATTGTAGGCAACAAGAAAAAGCGCCACAGGATTTTCCATTTAGCATCTGATGATGAACAAGAAAATGAAAGTGACAATGCTAATTCTAAAGAAAAAAAAGTTTGTTTTATTTAAGATTCATGAAGCCTTTGTCTCACATAATATAATTTTAGAAAAAGAAAACTTTAAAACCTTCTGAGGAAAAATCCACCGCAAATGCTTCAAACAGTTCATTTCTGGAAAAACTTGAGAGCTTGAAATCTGAATCTAGTCAATCGGTGGAAAATGATATCGATTTCAGTGAACAGTCTAAAGGATTAGACGAACCTGTTGTCTGGCCACATAAGACACTTGAGTTCTTAAAGCCAGATAAAATCAAAGATAAAAAAGGTCGCCGACCGGATCACCCAGATTATGATCCTCGTACGCTTTACGTTCCTGAGAAATTTCTACTTGGTCTGTCTCCCGTAAGTATTAATTCATTTGTATCGAGTTGTATATGTAGTTAATATTTTTCCTATTACATATCCCGGTATTTCATTAGATTAATGAGTAGTGGGTGTTTGTTTTCAAGATGCCTTGGAAATACTGTAAATAGGCGTTTCATCACCAATGCCAACTTCTTTCATTTCCGACGACTTTACATTTTCCTTATAAATGGTGAAAATTTCGTAGTGAGTTTTCAAATTAATTTCTTAATTGACTTAATGTGACATTTTTGTACGTAGTTTAAGTAATTTCCAGAGTCGAGTCAAATGAATTGCTTGTACATTTGCAGTTTTGTTTTCCAGACGCAACATTAATTGAGAATTAACTTGAACTCATAGATAATTAGACCTGTGGTGTTACACAATTGATTTAAATCGTACGTCTCATTTATTTCTGATACAATCCTTCCAAAGCTAGATTTCTTGTACAAAGGTCAAACATTGCTGGGGTTGGAGTTCTGTCCGCATATAAACAAAAGACAGTTTTCCTTTTCAGAGCACCATTCGTATTTTTGGTCCACTCCTAAAATGAAGAGTCCCCTCATCCTCTTGGGGTTTTACTGTTCTCTGGGCGCGTTCACTGCCACCGAAATAGTTACTTTTTGTCGACTACGAGTCACTACCAAGCGTATACTCCGCCAAATTTTGACAGTTAACGACTATCGTTCACTCTGCACTTTGAATGTACCAAATAGGCGACTACAATCGACTACGGTCAGGAGGATAGTCGAGCATAAACGACAACGACTACGCTACGCAAATTGGCAGTGAACACGCTCACTATCTTCCTGCATTTTAATTTCTGATAGGCTTAAGAATGTCGCTGGCATCTCATCCCATGCAGAAAGTTAAACCCTCGTTCGTATAAAATTGAAAATTATATTGTCACAATATAAACGCAACTATCAATTTTTTTTTCGACCGCACAAACTGCCATTTGACATGCGAGTGACTATCTGGTTATTCCGGTTATTCGTGCTTTTTTTCTATTCTTATCATCGCTCACAAGCACATGAAGAGCCTGTTCAGCTGTTTACGTGAAGCCTTCTCTTACGGAGCCCTCCCCCAGAGTGGCTCCTTACTTATTCACTTCCATCTTCCGCAGAAGTTTTGCCAGGTCTCTTCAAATGTAGCTTAATAATAAGCACTAATTTCGGTGGTTGGGCTCTAAAGATTGTAGCCAAACGTTGTGGATTCTGGAATGAAAAATACTTTTTTGTAATTGCAACATTTTTGAACTTTTTAATTGCTGGGGTTCCTCCAAAGGTCTGAGGTTGACAGTAGCTGATATTATTGAGGAGATTGCTTGATAAAAATGTACCGGGTTGTATGTAGGGTACTTTCTTACTCGACCCCGTCTGTGGGCAATTATTAACTGGCGAAGTCTATGACATCAGAATATACCAGATATTAACTGAGTCGAGTTTACAGCATTTATTACTTTGTTCGCATGTCTGGGGCCTTTAAGTTTCTTGTTAGTGCTAAGCTTTTCAATTGTTGTATGACTTTATATGTCGTTTTTAGTTATCTAAAATAGAGTATTCCATTTCATATTTAGCCCTTTTTTACTTATATAGTAAGCGTCTTATTTATTCCCTAACTTTAATTCAAAATTAATTTCACTTATTTTCCTCAGCAACATAACAAAAAAAAAAAAAACTCTTAATCTTACAGGGCGTTAGACAATGGTGGGATTTAAAATCAGACACTTTCGATTGCGTTCTATTTTTTAAAGTGGGAAAATTTTATGAATTGTATCACATGGATGCAGACATTGTTGTGAAAGAACTTGGTTTTACTTATATGAGAGGAGAATTTGCTCATTCTGGATTTCCTGAGCAGGCATATGATCGAATGGCATCAAAACTAGTTGCACTGGGATATAAGGTAATAGACTTACTCATCGCATTGTTAAGAATCATTTAATCTTTTTTCCTTTTGAGTTAGGTAGCGCGTGTTGAACAAACTGAGACTCCAGATATGATGACAGAACGTTGTAAAAATCAAAAAATGGTTACTAAATTTGATAAGGTTGTTAAAAGGGAAATTTGCCAAATAACAAATAGAGGAACTCAAGTTTACGGAGCTCAGAGTCAAATAACGTACAATCATCAACCAAATTATATGTTGGCAGTTGTTGAAAAGGTAACAGAAAATAATTCTTCATAAATGACTCGAATGGAAAAAAAATAATGATAATTTATAGGATGACGGAATAGCTAGCACGTACGGCATATGTTTCGTCGATACATCAATCGGTGATTTTTATGTTGGCCAATTTAATGATGACAAAAATTGTTCACGTTTACTTACATTGCTGTCCCATAATTCTCCAGCTTTGGTAAAAAAAAAATGAATTCATGAAAATTGAAACGTAACTAACTCATTTAAATATTTTTAGGTTCTTTACGAAAAAAGTGCTTCTTCAATTCGAACTCAACAAATATTTAGAACAGTACTTGGCAGTACGTTGAAAGAAAGTTTGGCGAATGAAACCCAATTTTGGAATGGAGGAAAAGTACTTAAACATTTAGCAGAGAACTACTTTTCCAAGGGTGGTGAAGGTGTACAATGGCCAAAAATTATACAGTTTATGCAAGATGAAGGTAAGATATCGACCCTACAGTATGCTAAAAAAAAAACAAAAACTTTTATAAAATGTCCCGTGACACAGTTTTTGTGGCTGTTAATTGGTTAATTTGGTTAATTGGAGTAATGGATGGTTTGATTAAAAATTTATTTAAGTTGCTGACGGAATATAACCAATTAAACGAAATTTCGAGAGTAGTGATACTTTTTTTTGCTATGATCATCAACTTCCTCAACCCCTGGGTCGGATTCTGTAAGACGGAGAATTGGGGAATTTGGGAAATGAGAGTTGTTTTGACAGTTAATTCTCCAGTTGTAATTCTGTAAACTCGGCGGTGGTCTAAGTGAAGCAGGCTAGGTACTTATAGCGGCCTTATACCTAACCTTCTGCATATTTTTTACCGCAATATTTGCAAAAATGTTATTTTTCAAATACCCAATGTAGTACAATTGTTACAAATTTTTTCAAAATCCAATTTCAGGTGACCATCTAGGCTTAACACCTAATGAAAACTTCATAATGGGCCTCAAGGCTTTGGGAGGCTGTATTTGGTATCTCACTAAATGTTTACTAGACCAACAAGTTTTAGCTATGGCTCGTTATCATATCTACACTCCTCCAGATTTGTTTAAAGATTCAAAAATCCCCATCGATTTAACGGAAGAGGCAAAAAGTCAAGTTGAAAAACTGAAATTGAAACCCTCAATGGTTTTGGATTCGATTACCTTATCAAATCTTAGGATAACTGGAGATGAATATTCTCTTTTGAATACATTAGACCAATGTTGTACAAAATTTGGAAAAAGACTTCTACATCAGTGGGTGTGTGCTCCAAGTTGTGATGTTAATGTTATCCGAGAGAGACAAAGCGCCATATCTGATTTTCTTTCGAATCCTGACACTCTTCAAGATGCCCGTGCGTTGTTGAACACGTTACCGGATTTCGAAAGGCACCTCGCCCAAATTCATGGTTTTGGAAATGGAGTTAGACTCAAGAATCATCCCGACGGGAGAGCAATTTTTTTTGAGGAAAAAAATTATAACAAGAAAAAGATTCAGGTAAGTCAGAATTTTTTATATTTTACTTCCCTATGGATTTTTTAATTATAATTTAAACCATTTTCAGAATTTCATTGGTATTCTGAAAGGATTTGAATCTCTAACAAATGTTCCTGAAATGTTTATAAATTTTAAGTCAGATTTAATCACACGTTTAACTCAGCATGAACCTGTAGGTTTCTTTCCAAATATGAAAAAAGTACTTGAATTTTTTAAGGTAAAACTTGTAACCGTTATTTTTTTTTTTTTTTCAATAAATTCATAACAAAAATTGTCTTTAGGAAGCTTTTGATCATGAAGAAGCTTTGAAGGAAGGTGTAATTGCTCCTGAAAATGGCGTCGATACTGAATATGATTCTATTGAAGAAGAAATTGGAAATATTAATAAGGAATTGAAAGAGTATCTGATTGAACAAGAAAAATATTTTGGTTGTCGACTTAATTACTTTGGTAATGATAAAAAACGTTTCCAGTTGGAAGTTCCTGAGAGTAATGCACGTAAGGCTGGAAGTGAATATGTTTTAGAAGGACAAAGGAAAGGCTCAAAGCCGGTGAGAAGATTCCACACATATGAAACTAAGGTGAGAAAAAAAACTGTACTTTGTGTTTTATTCTTTCGGTGATGTGGTGAGTGAGTAAGGCTGAGTTTTGTACATTTTTAATTTTGAGCGAAAAGTCCTATGTGGTGGAGCTCGATCTTACTTCGTGGTTAGATAATCATATGTCTTGACAAAGCAAAGCTGTAAGAGGTTTGCAATTGTTCTGGCCGGTATTAATTTCAAACAGTGAATACATTGTCGTACAGAAGGCAACAAGCCTTCTATTTTATTAACATCTTAGTGGTGTGGTTTTAATAGTGCTCTAGACTATTCACAATAGACGATATCTACCTATTTATTATTTATTACCTATTTTTAGAGCAATACGATTAGCAATGTCGCCAGAACTGATATGGATGTCTTTGGAGTCGATTTTCGTTTCTATCTAGTCTTCAGAACCTTTACTGCTGGTGTGTATAAGAATTCTAGTTATTAATTAATAGTGGACTTCATCCTTTCTTTCTGAGATTCGTTGTTCTAGTTTTATTGGCAGTTATTTCTGAGCTGTCACTCTCTTCGAACATCTTTTTGCGCTCTTCAATCTAACAATAATAAGTATGTAAGTACATAGTTACATCTCTTAAAAAGCATTGTTTGTCGACATAAAATAGAAAAACAATGATCGTAGTTAGTACTTGTTGGTGGAATAAAGCGAACGTTGTTAAAAAGTAATTTTCAGTTGGCATTTCTTAAGTTACATTGTGAGCAATCAAGCAATGTAATTTACCCGGGTCTGGATTCCAGCACAACCGCTGATCATCAATGTTTGAGTAATTATATTTCCAACATAGTTTTCATTTGAAAGCTATTGGAAAACTAGGATATTTCACTCAATGATTTCCATGCACATCTAAAATGTAGGGCTAGCAGTATATGTTAAAAAATGATCTCTCCATCTGCACCATGTTTCACGAGAGATTAAAGGTAGTTGAAGAATAAGAAGAATCATGTTCCCAACCACTACAACATATATATGATATATTCGGTATGTATCTGGCCTTGAAAGCTCAAACACAACATAACCATACCGCCTGTGGCCCTTTCCTCAGTCCATATCAGTTGAGAATTCTAATTGAGCGTGCTATTCAGTTAGTAATTGTACTACTTTCTGGTGATACTTGTCTTTTATTATCACAAGCAGATCATCATTTTAGGATGGATATGATGTCTTAAACTATTTGAGGATCAATTTCAAGACACTTCTAATAGCCGAACTCTTAGAATTTTATCAAATGCACATAGCACAGATGAGCAATAAGTCTTTGTCTGTTCACTTGCTCGACTTTGAAGCACAGGTGAGCAATAAGTCTATGTCTGTTCACTTGCTCGACTTTGAGAGTCTTACTGAAAAAGCTATCGCCACTGAATTCCCTCATTCCTTTACCCACAGAGCCGTGAATTCCGCTCACATGATATCGTCTGATATGTTTTATCTGTTTCAGATAAAAAATGTGCTATAATTCTTTTTACAATTAAATAAATAATTTTCTTTTAGGAGTTCTTAAAACGAATGATGCAAACTGAAGCTGAACGGAACAATGTTTTGAAAGACTTGTCCAGAAGAATATTTGAAAAATTCTCAAATCATTATCAAGTGTGGAAACGATGTGTAGATTCTATCGCCACTCTTGATGTGCTCGCTTCCTTAGCGGAATATGCTAAATGTCAAAATCAAATTTGTATTCCGGAAATCGTTGATGACGCTCCATCACCATTCGTAGAAATTGAAGAAGGATATCATCCTTGCATTACATCAACAGACAATTACATACCAAATGGCATTATTCTTGGTGGCTCCAATGATGCACCTTTAGCTCTTTTAACTGGACCAAACATGGGTGGTAAAAGTACTCTAATGCGACAAGTTGGTTTACTTTGTATAATGTCACAAATCGTAAGTTTTGAGCTATTGTTCTATTGAATGTGTACCGTCTGTAATGTTCTATTTCGTTAAAGGGTGCCCATATTCCTGCTCAGAGTTGTAAAATGTCCATTATTGATAGAATATTTACACGATTGGGTGCTCAAGATGACATTTTGGCAGGTCACAGTACCTTCTTGGTAGAATTAAATGAAACTTCTTCAATACTCAAGCATGCTACAATCGATAGCTTAGTGTTGCTGGATGAACTCGGTAAATACTTTTTTCTATGTTAAATATGCAAGAGACTTACAATTAGTTTTTTTGTAGGTCGTGGAACAGCAACATATGATGGAACAGCTATAGCAGCATCAGTTGTACATTTTTTGGCAGATCTAAAATGCCGAACACTATTTTCTACACATTATCACAATTTGGTTGACTACTTCCAGAGAGATCCTAGAATAAGTCTTGGTCATATGGTAAATAAAAAACAAGAAATTTATGGCTGCTTACATTGTATAATGGCAAATATTTTTATTTTCTTAGGCTTGTATGGTTGAAAATGAGGACAGTGACGATCCTACACAAGAAACTGTAACCTTTTTATATAAATACACGTCTGGAGCTTGCCCCAAATCGTATGGTTTTAATGCTGCTAAACTTGCCGGCATGCCACATTGTATTATAAAGCGTTCTTACGAGGTAATAGATTCGTGGATGGTCTTCTTTTGGTGTTTTAACAGTTGTGTTTAATTCTAGCTCTCCAAGAAAGTTGAAGCTGACGCTCTTAAGCGAAAAATCATCTCGAAAATTTTAAGTAAGGATGATTTTTCGCAAATCAAAGATCTCCTTTGCAAGATTGTTTCTTGCAAAATAAAGTAAATAAAGTACAAACGTTTAGTTTTTGTTTTTTCCTCTTTTTTCTTTATGTAAATGTTCAAAGATAGATTTAAAAAAATAAATAAATAATTCCGTAACGCTTGGAGATTTAACATTTTGAATTTTATTTTCTGAAATTTTATCTTCGATCATTCTTCATAATTATCACTAGGTAAATTAACTCCTGCAGGGTTTCAACCGGTAGGATCCATAGGACTTCGAGCTACATTGGGTTTCAACATTATCAACAATATTCAGCACCCGAAATTGCATTTTTGCATTATTCAGTACATTCCATGTTTCTTGGGATCAATAGCATTTTTGTCTAATGGTTTTATATAAAGCATATTAACTACAGATATATAATTCAGTTAACGCTGCATGCTTTGCCGGTAGTTATTTATTTTTTACATTTTTTTTTTTTTATATTTTATATATTTTATTATTATTTAGCAAAGTTTTTAGGCAATACGTTAAGATGCAAACCGCAGAAAGGCAGGGAAAAAATAGGACCTAGATAATTATGGGTCTTTGTATAAGTGGAGGAACGGCTGAAATATATGACCACATTATGTCCTGCTTGTCGAAGAATTCAACTAAACGGGTAACCCCTTATTAAAGCTTTACCGGTTGGCTGATGAACCCAACAATTGCTCGATTATAGCTTGAACTATAACTACTTACAAGAAAACATCCAGTTTGTATGAACGTTGCTTAAGGTACAAATTTCCAGTCGGATCTCTGAAACCAGATTTTATAATATTTCTTTATGGTAAGCTATAAATTTTATAAATTTATGTTTTCTGTAAAAAAATTTATATCGATGCGAATTTCCTCCTATAGGAGGAAAATTCGCACCCTTCATTTTTTGACCTTTTTGTACCCTAGATGAAATAGTATGCTGCGTTCCTTTTCTCGTTCAGAATAAATTTTATCATTCCATGTCGTTCTTTTTCTCGGACCGAACGATTTAGTTTCAATCTGTCATCGCTTTTTTCGGACTCCGAATCGTTCTGAATGCACCTGAGTTTTTCCCGGATTCAAGCAGAACGATTTTAATTTGCATTCGTGAATGTGTTGTTTACAATTTGGACGAAGTGGTATTAGTTGAGTTTAAGTTGCCTTTGTTGGAAAATAGCTTTATTTTTCATAAGCAAAATTTTTTTTTGCTTTTATCAAATGGAAGAAATGTCAAACACTTGAAATGGTTCTGTTTCGTTCCTTTTCTATGAGCACAGAATTAAATTATTATATCGTTCTGTCGATTCATACCGATTCATTCAGAACGAGAAAAGGAACGCAGCAATAGGGTATACTAAGTTTATCATTCAGTTTGTAACGTACAGAAACAGTGCTGGTAGAGCAAATTGGATTGGACAGCCACGCATAATATTAAAAGTTATTTTGATATTTGCATTTCCGTCCATCCGGCTATATGTCCACACGATAACTCGAGAGCGCGTGTACTTCGAGTGCTGAAACTTTGCACACTTGCATTAATAAAAAAGAAGTAAATTTAGTTTCGAAAAGAACAAATCGGACAACCCCTTGGTGTTGCCATATACAAATTTAAGTTCTTTACGTATGCTGTAAAAATAATCAGTTCTAGATGTTTTATTGTACGGAAAAGTTATTGAGAATGTGAAATTCTATGAAATTGGTTATAATCATTTTTAATGACCGACCAACCATTCTAGAAATATATGCTAAAACCCACTTCAAAAATCAAATATGCACAGAATATACATATGTCTTTATAATACTCTAAACCAATTCCAGCTTTTTTACTTGTTTCTACTGTATTGCATTTTAAGTTAAAAAATATTATCACAAAATAATCCAGATATCGACGGCTGTACTACTGACTTATAACAATGGACTAAGCGATTTGCTATTTCATGTGGCACACAAAATATTGTGTTTCTGTATATCAGAGTTTGAGCACTCCTCAAAACGTAAAACTCAACCAATCAGATGAAATTTTACACCCGAAAATCAAATTTAATTAAAAAATATCTTTCTTGTGTTCAAGTGATATTTTAATCGCTTATAAGCACTCTTATAAGAAATTAAACTCATTCAGACTTTAATTTTCGAAAGGTTGTTTTTACCTGAATCCTGCGTATGGGCGAGATAGACGAAGCATGGTAAACACTATCTTTACCTTATTTTTCCTGCGATGATTGCGTCTGCAGCCAACATAAAAACATCAAATGGCATAAGAAACGTTCAATAAGCATTATTTTGTGCGTGTTGGTAGGTCCAACTCTGTCATAGCACGAAAAACTATAAAACTTGTGCCATTCCTTCCTATAGGAAAAACCCCACGCTCAGACCATTGTTATAAGTTAGTGGGCTGTACTATTAAAGTGATGTAAAAGAGCTCTTAGCAAACCTCAATAACTTTCACTCATCCCGGCTAAATATATATCATTTGAACGAACCAAAATGTATTAGAAGTTCTTCTTTTCGTTAATGGTTGCATTGTACATACTTTTCTGTATGATGAGTGGTCGATATGTTTTGCTTTTATCTACGCGCGTGGTTAGGATTACAGTCCGTTACAAAGAATAGGGTAAAAGAGAAAGTGGACAATATCTCACTTGTCCACTTTGTCCTAAAAATAACAATAAAAAAACTAGAATTGATCTAAGACCCTAGATGAATGGCCGTATGTAATTTCGTATTGTCGATCACCCATCTATGCAAGTTTGATTTTTGAAGTGGTTTTTCGCATATATGTATCTGTAGAACGGTTCATCGGGGAATAAAAATTATTATAACCAATTTCATATTCACCGTTTTCACAGTATAGTTAAAAACCTTAAATTTTTATATTGCAACACCAGAAAGGGTTTGCCCGATTTAGTCCATTTTGAAATTATGTAGTTATATTTACTATTTTATACAAACGCCTGCTCTCTAAGTACACGCGTTATAGAGTTATCGTGAGGACGGACGGACAGGCAAAAATCAAAATAACTTATAATATGATGCGTGGGTGTCCAATCCATTTTGCTTTACCAACATTATTTCTATGCGTTTCCAAACGGAAAAATTTATTTTAAATTTCCTATAATTTATGTACTAGCCTTTTTGTTTTTTTTTTTTTTGAAAATGAATGGTTTCAGCGTACTACGAGCACCGCAAAGTCTACTCCAGCACGATTATTGACAGTAGGCCGGCTTTTCAACACTTAGTGAAATATTTTTCGTTAATATACGAAATACGCACCTTTGAGTAGACTGCGGCGCTCGTACGCTGAAACCGTTCATTAAAAAAAAAAAAACAAAAAGGCTAGTGCATAAATTATAGGAAATTTTCTCTAGTTTAATTTATCGTACAAATATTTGTATCGTAAAACGAGTCAGAAAGGAGATATTGCCAAAAAACAGTTTTTGGGCGCCATTTTTTTAATATGCATATCGAAATCTATAAAAATATCAATTTTCAAAATTCCCGGAAAAATCTCCAGGTAGAACTACCAAATGACTACTATAAGGAAATATACGGCATGAACTTCACAAATATTATACAAATAACTACACTTATTAGCACTTAGCTGGTCCTTCTTGGTGAATTCTCAGGGAGGCAGTAATTATTCCCACGACGTTTGGAGTTTTTTTTTATAATAGCTCGCTTTACTTTATTCTTGCATGTATTTAAGTCTCCTTTTTCTGTGCCTAGTTTTATATTTCAGGAATTTTTTTTTATGCATCTACGTGGAGAGCGTTTCAGAAATTTCCTGGCTTATCAAAGAACCCTATTGATTTTTACAGTCAATTATTCTTGGTTTTAGATAGGTTTAGTCTAAAATTGATTGTTTCCTTACACTTTTTCTGTTCTGAAGGAGCTTTATCTACAAAATATATGTGGCGCATATCGATACCGTGACTATTTTTTTAATAAGTAAACTTTTTCGTGCCTTTTATTCATATTGAAATTTTAATTAGTCAGCTTTGAAATTTATTTTCGTGAAATTCTCTTATCACACACGGCACTCGCGTAAAAACAAACAGTGGAATCGGACTGGGCATATACGGCCCCAGATGTCATATCTCAAAGGCTCTCTGTATTATCAATAGGAGAATGCGCCCTCTTTTCTACTTTACCACGGTCACTTACCAGCTCAAAACAATTTTCTGGGCTTCCACTAGTTTTTTCTCCCACGCGTTTCTTCTATTTGACGCGATCTTACGATGGCGGAAAATTTGAATTTGAGCATGGCGGCAAAATTTTAATTTGATTTAGCTCAGGCTGGCACAAAATTCAAAACATTGTACCCCATATTTGAGCTATTACAAGTATAATTAAAAGAAATGTGGACACGCCTTTTAAAAAATACCGGCCCTTTTCGTCATATTGGAAAAATTATATATTGCACTGTTATCGAAAATATATAACCACTTTGGTAGAGTGGAAACTCGTATTATTTTTGTTCCTATGTAGGTTAGCACCACCCAGGCTCATTTCCATTTCCAATTTTTAATTATAAATCGTAAAATAAAAACCATCTCAAGTGTAGTATTAAAAACAGTTTATTTTTTCAATTTACTTCTCAAATATACAAATACACTGCGTTCGTATCAGTTTCGTATATATATAATATATAATATTTACAGTTAAATGTATTATAACAAACGAACAATAATATTTAACCAAAACGAGATTTTTGCTATCTAATTCTAATGTTTTTGTTGTTCTATATTTTCAAGCCCCGTTTTTTAAATATTATTATAATAATATTCAATATTGATCTTCTTATTACATAATAATTATGCAAATAACCATTTTGTTTTTGCAGACTGTACAAACGTAAAAACTCAAATACAATTAGGTACTTCTTTTTGAACATAATCCTATAATGTCACCTTGTCCGGTGATATTTCGTACAAATACACAATACACATATATAAAAAATTCATTATAACAAAGATGTGCTTTTCTCTGGAACATTTTGTTAGAAATTATATATCACAGCAAAATTAAAATAGTAATTGTAAGTAGAAAATAGAAAAAGAGAAACAAAACAAAAAGGAATTCAACTTAAAAGTTGAAAAATCACTAACTTCTGCCATTAAGTGCTGACCTCCTGAAAAACGCTAAAGTTATAAACATTTTTTTGTTGTTCAACGTTGTTGCGTCATCAACGTGAAATAATTAATGTATACACGTAAAAATATTTAACTAACAATGATGATTGCAATTTATTATTATCGATTAGGACTGATCTAAAATTTAATATGATTATGAATGTATTTTGTTTTTATGTTATTTTGTTTCCAGTGCTTTGTTAGAGAAGGAAAAAAAATGTGTGATCACCTTACAATTTATTATTAGGATGTGCTTTGGTGAGGTTCCCCCGAGATATGGGCGTTTGCATACATACATAATCGCATTTCGTACTAACTTTATTGAAATATTTTCCTCATGATTTTAGCCAATATATTTAGAACGGAAATATTAGGTGAAGATAAAATTTCATATCTTCTTCTTTTGAGGTAAAGGTTCCGCATATTTTCCCATTTGAATCGTTTTTTTTTTTAAGAAAAAGCGTTTCGAGTCTGGAAAAAAATTATCAGCGGGATCTATATTATGTAAAGAAGAAGACATCCAATAATATTCTTCTGCATACATAGATTAATTCTCTATGTATTCTGTGTAAATTGAGAACATCATCGGATCTTCACTAAAACCGCAAATGCAATTTATTTGTGAATTCTTATTGAAACATTAGTACCAAACTCGAACCTCTGTACTCGCATTTGCACTTATTTTCCCCTACCAAAGGCGTTGTGCTCTTATGCTGAAATGTCATTAATTCGACCGACTTTTAATTGCAAATACCCAAGAAAATTTCGTCGAAAACCACCAATAACTTCAGGCCCATCTCCTTAATTTCAAACTGAGGAAAACTTTTCGCGAAAGTCATCAAGCAACAGGTTATAAAGACTTGTGAAGAAAAAAATATTCACTACTTCATCCAATTTGGTCTCAAACCAGAACAAGCTAATTTTCACCCTTTGCTAAAGTTTCATATAGATGTAATCAGACCCCTAAATAGGAATGAATACATCTAAGGCTGCTTCCTTGATGTTGCAAAAGCATCCTACTCAGTATGAACAGTGGGGCTTATTTTCAAATTGAACCAGTTTAGTTTCTCCACTCCTATACATGTTAATCAACAGCTTCCTAACTTCTAGAAAATTTTTGTGAAACTCGAAGAACATAAATACAATAGAAGCTGGTGTCCCCAAGGCTTTATTTTAGGCCCAATACTCTTTAATCTTTACACTTTAGACGAACCTCCAAACGAGAATGGCATAAGACTCCTATACGCAGATGACGCCCTCACTTACGCCTAATCTTGCTGTCTAAATTTGGCTACATATAAAGTCAACCTTCACCTTAAAAGGTTAAACTAGACTCCTACCACAGAAAATGAGAAATCAAAATAAATGTCCAGAAATCTGAATAGATCTGTATTCGGAAACTTTTCACTGGGCGAAACTGTCAAGCTACAAAATCAAAAACTATTGAGACTGTCTATACAACAGGGGAAAAATGAAAGTGCGAAATGCTTTTGAACTTCAAATTCCATGAACTGTTAAGATTCAATGATCATTACATACAATTTCGCTTACAGCTTACTCAGTCTAATAATGAACTTCAGGGACGGACTCTCAACTCAGACAAAACTTTTTTGTACAAACAACTCAGACTCGTCATCACTTACTGCTTGACTATTTGGCACACAGTTTCTCCCACCTATATGGAAAGATTCAGCAAGCTTTAAAGAAAGATTCTTATAACTTATACGGCACTCTAGACGAACCAGCGGAAAATACTTTCCCAACAGTGTAGTTTACCATGAACTTGGCAAATAATCAAATTCAGAAAATTCTAATTCAACCAAAACCGCATCAACAATTTGCCGAACCTTCTCATACCAGCAAACTATAAATACATCTACCTTCAACATGGTAGTTTCCACGACATGAAAGAGTATTACTACCGAGGGTAATCCGAAATAAGCCATAAACACTGATGGCCCTAAACATCCCCAGTATTCACAGTATCCTATATCCTTCATCGCCCCCCTAAAATAACATCTATTTCTAGCGAGAATGACAATTCTGACGGCTGATATCGATAGATATGATAGTCGACACGAGGCAAATAGGAAACAACCTCAAAAGGAGACGATTGAAAAAAAATTACATCAAATCGAACTGAGGGCCAAATATAAGCCCCAATGCCTAAAGAAGACAGTAAATAATTTTGAATCATCTAAGGAAGAGGATAGGATAAACAACAAAAATGTTTACAGGACGTTATTTCAAATTCCGGTTGACCTCCTATGGAAAAGGTGAATGCAAAAATTATTTTCAAATTGTGAAAATGATCTCGCAGTGCCAGTTAAATTTTTTAATTTTTTACCAGTCACATAAATCACTATCTACTTTCTGACAAACGCAATCAGAAATACAATAAAGGTTAGGCATATCCAGAATCTGGTTATTGAAAGAAAATTAGTTAACTGTAATTAGTCTTCGGTTTATATTAAGGACAAGATGACACAGTTATTGTCTTTTAATAAAAAGTTAATTAAACAAAATCAGACAGTGAAACTTGGCGATAAAAATCGATATTTAGTCGAGATGACAAGGTGCTCGATCACTAAATGCTGGCAATTTGGAAAATGAATTTTTCGCTGAAGTCTTAGCGCCATAGTCGAACACATTCAGATCAAGCTACCATCAAACACAGTGAAGTCTACTCCGTTTCACTATGAAAAGGAAACAAAATCAGTATAAATCATCTTTGTTTGTTTGACCTGAGAGTAGTAATATCAGTTTTCACGGATGCAATTTAAGAAGTATGATCTGCGATTTTCCCGAAATACTTTAAAACAAAAGAGGCATAACATTTGCCAGATTACTGCAGTGCGGAATTCATGTCTATTAATTAACAAGGCAGTAATCTACCTTTCGTCACTTTCGGAAATATCTGTGCTATCTCTGGAACTTAAGTGCACTCTATATAATATGATTCTTTGCTGAGTACCAAAACCTACATAGTGTGATAACAGGTATATATTGAAGCGGCCAATGCACTTGCTAACGATGTACTATTTCATAGTCAATTCAGTTTCAAACATTGATAGAAGCGCAACATTTATTTCAGAATTCATTGAAGTGTACAAGAAACATTCTGCACTATGGAAAAAAAAGAGATGATTCTTAATCCCACAGAAAGTTAAAAGAAATTAATAGAATTTCATATAACTGTAGACGAAAAAGCTACTACTAATTCTGTTTAAAGAAAAACGAATAACCTTATATTACGTTAGATGCTTTGTGTGCGCAGCAACCAATCTTTCACTGGTACTTCTGATATAAGAATTATTATTATTAGATCAGCAATTATCTTTTTGAAAAAATAATTTTAAGAATTCAGCCGGATTGCATGATAAACGTTAACAATTTTGGACTGAAAACCCAACCTGTAGGTCTGTGCTGATCGTCAGTTTATCTAAAGTTTTTTTGTCTGTCAATTTTCAAATTTAAGACGTGAGCTGATGCTAGGGGGTGAACGAAAACAGATTTGGACTGAAAGATGCCATCTACAGTCTGAAAGTGAAAGGGGGCCATTAGCCTAATGCTTCCTAACAAACATAATACCTTCCATTTATATTGGTAGAATGAAATTAGGATTAGCGTTCCAATTTTGGCTTAATGTACAAGTACGCGCCTCTGGTACATTTATTTTTGATCTTATTTATTCCTGAGTAGAGAGATTATTTTTCTCGATGTTTGTGTAGCCAAATGTGGTCTCACAATGCATCACAGAAAAAAATTTATTAAAATTTAGATTTCTGGTACTTCCCAGAAATATAAGCCTAAAAATTCGCTTTTTTGCTTATAGATATGTAACTAATTCTCTTTTACAAAAATTACATACCAGAGGTCTTCATCTTAGTTAGAGAAGTACTTGCATTATTTAATTGTTAGGTAGCTTACTGTTTAGCCAGATATCAGCCAGATATTACTTAAGACCTAGTATCATCAGCCCTGGTAGTGGATCAAAATCCCATCCTTATGTTTTTATTTTTCTATAAATGAAATGTGTAAAAGAGAGTCCATTTACATGAATGGCATATCAGAAACTAGGAATACCTGAATGAAATTAAGAGCACACATGTCCCTGACTATATTACTTGGTAAATGGTAAGAATATAAATTAATCAAATGATGAATGCTTCCCTAATTACGATAGGATATGATAATTACATAGGATTCAGCGCTGCAGACGATTTGCTAGTAAATCGTATTCTCTGGCTTAAACTTCGAGAATGAACTCGATATCGAACGGAAAAGAGACTACCAGCGTAGTAAAAGGAACATGATTCTCGACTTATCAACCCGAGATTATCTCTCGATAGCGAATTGCTTTAGATCCTAAGCCTAACCGAAATTGATTTTAAAACGAAGTTAAATGTTCACAATGTGTTTGTGGTGTTATATATTTCTTATATATTAAGAGAAGCGAGCTATTCTCGTGTCATAAGCGATTGTCGCAAACCAACGTTTTATGGACATTTAATTACAGTCATGGAAATGGACATTTATTAATTTTAAGTGGAAAATAATGTCCGTGAACATTATTGTCTTGGTCACTTCATTGCACCTTTAATTATATCAGTTTTCCCAGATAAACGCTAGACATATCTGCACATGCCATTAAACAGATGAATTATTTTTGTATTGAGCATATCAGTACGTGATGAGTCATTTAAATATTTTTCAGAGAAACGAAAGAATCTCGCAGTAAATTCGAAGCATAGACGACTGCCGAAATCAGAAATGGAGAAATCTTGAGCATAAAGCGGAATTGTCGTTCTTTTTTTTTTCTCTCATTAGTAACAGAATCAAAGGAACGAAGGAATATCGGGAGAAATTCGAAATTCTCATTGCTTAATTCGAGATGACTTCGAGAAAGCGAGTTGTTCGCTAAAATGTTTGCAGGGAGGTGTTGTACTCATAATTTGTATGCTACTACTTCTGTACACGATTCAATAAGATCTTATAGGTTCCTGAAATTGATGCGATCGATACATTTCCTAGAAAGGACTCAATTAAGGATGTCTCTTATTCTCTTATTTGGACACATTAAAAAAGCATCATAAATTTTCTTGCTGATGCGATTTACGGAGCATTGATGATGCTAATTGTTTCTTTGAAATGTATGCTAAATGTTTACGCGTTATTTGTGATATTTATTAAATAAATACTGTGGTTTACTCCTTCTAGTTAGTTGATTAATACAACCAAGAAGTTGAATTCATATACAAATATGGTTTATTTTAACTTGGCCTTCGTCAGTATCAGAATCCCACATATGTGCGACAAAATGTTATTGCAATTATTTATTAAACGCAAGTCTAAACTTACCAAACCTCGTAATAGAGAACACGGATTGATCAGTATAACACGCTACAAATATTTATAAATACAGTGAAATCTCTCCTAACCGTCACCTCCTATAAGCGGACAAATATTTTGTGGACACATTGTAGACAAATTTATTTTTTCTGTAATGAATGCAAAATTGAATTTTGCAGCGGCGATCATCAGAAATGTAAAATTAAACAATAAAATAATATACGCGCGCATATAGCAGTCCATTTCCGCTAAGTTATGAAAGTTAAATTTTTAGTATCTATTAAAATAACTAAAATCATTTTTTTTATTACGCAGTTGATAGGTTTATAGTATTGATAAAGTTGTCCAGTTTCATTGATAAATAACAAGTCTAATAAAAAATGCGACTTAGACTGCTGTCCTTACTGTAATGTTAGAAATGATTTGAATGTTGGAAACCTTTTACGGAACGTTTTATTATATACAAACAGCTGCCTTTAAGGTCGAAGGTTGCTGCCGCAAGTCTAGACTTTAAACTTTTGATAATTTTCAATGCTAGCTTTTAACGAAATGAAATTCTATTTAGAAATCTTGGAAATGAAAAATAATTTTCCGATGGGTTTGCGATGGAGAAACGTATGTAGACAAAGTGAAACTCGGACCTTCCGAAATTTATACATACATCTTTTATAATGCTTTTCTTTCTCCTTGCACGGTTATGAAGTTTGAATATGACTCCGGATATATGTACATGCATTACTAAGACTTATACGCTGGAAGCTTTCGGTTAGACTAGTGCTTATAATAACTGCTCTAATTCTACGAAAATTATTGTAAAACTAGAAATTACAATAACCCATAAATGGAGGGGAAGAGGAAATATTCGAATATCTAATGAAGAAATCGTTCTGACAATTTTCATTAATTTTCACAAATTAGATGATTCTTTTGGTCTGTAATGTGAGGAAAAAAAAAGTCTCATAACAAAATTAAAACGTTATTTCACCTGTGACCTGGTATTTTCAACTAGAGCAGAACCACTAGACTTATATATATTTTTGAAAAGAAAAGAAGATGAAAATAACTTTACTAACAGCTTGAGCGTTATACGGATCGAGTTTTTATGGAATTTTGTTTAGATAAAATATGGCGAAAATCAATTGCAATACGTGTTGTTCATGCTTCCAAAAGTTAATCTCGTCGAAATACTTTACCTACCCTAAAGGCTTAATTATAGAAGTCTTTAAATATGAACAATTTTTAGATCATCAGATATCCTATTAATGAGGAGATATTACAATGTTAATGTTGCTTAACTTAATTTGAAAATATAAAGTACGAACGACCGATTATATGTATGTATGTATGTATGTAGGTATGCATGTATGGAATTGTAATGTTTTTACTAATTTCCCCTTAAAAGCCTATGATTAATACTACGGCAATATTCGGGATACTTTTGTTTTTTTGTTACCGATATGTGCTCGCTATTTTGTGTTGTGTTCACTATTTTATCTAATTTGATCACTATCAGAAAGAACCAAAACAAATGGTTCAGTTTTTTTTTCTGTTTTGCTTAAAATTAAGTTTATTGCTTTAAATTGAAATAGAACGGTTGATTACCCTTCTTTAGAGCCCTAACAAAACTAGGAAGCAAAAATGATACCTCTTTCAACTTTACTCTTATATGTATGACTGTTAATGGTGAATTCAAGAAAAATCGACAAAGAACAAAAAAAAAACGAACGTTAATCTTGAATTCATATTGCAAAAAAGCTTTCTCTCCAATTCGATACAAAAGCTCTTCTATAAAGCACTAAATGGCAAAAGCATAAAAATAGTAACTAATCATCACTTATAACATCTTTTCGCGCTTTAAAACTTCTCCATGAACCGTTTGTACATACTCCTGGTCCTCGCCACCAATCATTGATATCTTGATACCATTTAGGTTTCTTTAATGAATCTTCGTCATGTATCGCTGCACATACTCTACACCAAAAGTATGTATTGATAAATTCTCCTGTACCTTTCCATTTAAAATATGAATTATAAAGTTCATCATTTTTATCCAAAATATTAAGATATTCGGCTAACTCTTTGGGTGAGGCGAATTCATCGACATGAATATAGGATCTATATGGTGAACTAACTTCATAATCTTCTGGTCTAGCGCCCATCACAATTGGTAGGATATTTCTGTTGAGGGCATTCACAAAAAATTTCTCCGTTATGTAATCTCTACAATTTGAATTTTCGAATGCGAGGTAAAATTTGTAATCTTTATCGAGAATTTCAAAACATTTGTCAGCTGTACTTCGGGAACATTTAAATGCTCCACAAGCACCATAAATGTCGACCTAAAAAATAGAATGGAAATAGAGTAAATTTGATAAAAGTTGTGCACATGTCTAGAAATATTGAAGTTACATGACAAAATTTAGTTGTTGATTTGGAATTTTTATTTTTATACTCGATGACAAAGTTTAACTACATAGTACATCTACAGGCAGTAGTGTCGTAGCTAATCTTGAGTGGGCCCTGTATCAAAACTCGCCTAGCCAAAACAAATTCATTCTGAACGAGAAAAGGAGCGCAGCACATGCATAAAAAAAAATCAATCAAATTGAGAGCCTCCTCTTTTTGATGTCCGGTTATTATTATAATTGCAATTTTTATCAAAAAAGTTATATACGATCCCCTAATGTTTTAAAGTCAATAAATTCGTAAATATGCCGCGCGGAAGTATTTTAATATTTTGGGTCCCTTTAGTCTTAAAAATTAAAGTGAACTTTTAAAATTTTTTTGCCAATTAACATATAAAAAAAAATTTAATAAATGATTTTCCACGTAAAATCAAATTTTCAATAATAATTCGTACCAAAATCATTGCTTAATGTCATATAACGTCGGTAGATAATAATTATACATAATTATCATAATATTTCTTCATTTTACCTGAATATGCCTTTGTAACTCATGTGCGAATTGTAGACGACCATTTCGAGCACCACAATTAGACACGAACCAAGCAACTTTTCTGGTTTTATTTAAGGCATAATTTCTATCCTGTTCTATTTGTCTTACTCCGGTATCATAATATTCCCATTTCTCATAAGGAGCAACAATATCACTATCTCTCCTAAGAAATTCAAAAAAAAAAAATTTTTTAAATCAACTAAAGACTAGAAATTCTATAGAAAAGAAAAACATTACCTATAAGTAGCAGTCCAATTGAAGGCATCAGGAACATTAAGATGTTGCGTATGGTACGGACATTCAAGGAAATATAGCATATAAACTTGTTTACTCGGTCTATGAACTCCCGTTGGAATGTAATGATCCTTGTACAATACTAAATCTGATGATAATACTTTTTCTCTATTTGCTGTTATTGTACATGTGTCCACAGGGCATTTTGAATTCAAGAATATATCACGTCCTAGTTTATTTAGTTTATATAGTTATAAACAGAAAAAAAAATATAAAGTTAGAATTATACCGTTACATCTTAAATGAATATATTATGTATAGTTATCTAAACGTAATGCATACCTTGTTTAACATTCCATGGTCCTAGGCCATTATATAACAAAATTGTTTTAAGTCTTCCTTCATCTTGAAGTCTTTCATAATTCGGAGGTACATACATAAGTTGATTTACTATCCTATCACTGCGAGGATCATCTTGAGGAAATAAATTTGGACGACGTTTCGATTTTTTACTACGTCGAAATGGAAGTGGATATCGTTCTCCATTGATAAAGAACCATGCTTTTGATTTTGGAATATCTGTATTGACCTGTAATTCAGTTTCATAATCATAAATTTGCTCTTCTACTGTTGGTGATTCCTAGAAATTTTTAGAAAATATTTATTTATTTATTATTTCATATGAAAAATGCGTTTTACCATCACAGTCGCATGTAAGCCATTGTCACCTTCTGTACTCTCCATTTGATAGTATTGCATTTGAGATGACTTTGGTTTCCATAGTGCACGCTCCCTGAAATTGTTAGAAATTATAAGATTAATGTAAAAGTAAAACAAAAGCTTTACATATTTTTTAATATAATTTCAAAAGTAATAATTTATATTATCAATTTTTAGACAGGTGACATAAGTACAGAGTATAAACGTGAACGCGTTTAACAATAATAGAGCTATATACGCTTACGTAGCTCATAGAAATTGAGGAAATTCATTATAAAAATTGTGAAAATTTTGCGAAGACAATTTCTAAGGTACAAACTTCTGAAACATCTTCTCGTTTAGTAATTTTGAATTTTATCAATAAATTTAAATCCTCTCAAGACTTTGAATCAAAACTAGTCTGAAGCTGCCACTCGTCGCTCCACGTGCTGTTTTGGAAGTAACTTTGCTTTGGGTTTCTGGACACGATTGAGGGGACGGTAATGAAAAAATGAACGATCTAGCTAAAACCTGAGCCTACAGTCTGTATGCTGGTCCCTACCCAACATGTGGCCTGCCAAAAAATTACTGCAAGAATTGGAAAACAAGCTAACTGTGCGATGAGACCTCAAAGCATATCATATGATGAGTGTCCCGCGTTTACAGCATTATAACGTTACAAATCACTGGAGAAAAACTTATCTCTCCAAATAAGGCTTTCGGTTAGATTTCAATGCAATAATCGAGCTAGTAAAATAGCTAGATTTTGCCTAACCACTTTAAGGGAGGTCACAATAGATCAACTCTGGTTTCTGTGTCCGAATGGTCCTAGTACCCTAGGCGGCTCTACTCTTCTAACCTAAACTAACCTAATAAATTTGAACTTCTCGGCCAAGTTGGTGATCCTCTCGTTCGCGGTTAGCCAGATCTTCAAGGAAATATCTCATCTGTGACAGACAGCTGTGTATTGCGGAATATACATGTTTGTCAATTTCAAGAAGTTCCCAGCTATTGAGCATATTGCAAACAAGCCACCCCATATTTTGCCTAAAAAGCCCAAAGTACAAAATAAATGAAGCCTGTGGCTCAAGCACTATGTCGAAGTCGAACCTTTGTAAATTGGGTGTTGAAAATGTATAGATAGGTGACCATAACGAAAATTATCTTAGTGATGAACCTCGTGTTCATCTGCAAGGAAATGTGAATAACCATTCCGTAATTGGGGATGACTGTTTACCTGTCTCCTCATCCACAAAGAATAATAGTTTAGTGCGGTTTAGGCTTTACTATTACATATTTTTAAATGAAGTTCATAACATGATTTCTGTGATTGGACTGCACTACCGCACGATTCGGACGGTATTTTTTTTTAGTATGATGCTATCTATGGTATATGTCCATCAGAACAGGACTACCTCTCATATAAACTGTAAGCTGAGAGCAATGACTGTAATGTCTTTATGCCGAGATGTCAAAATGCGGCCCAGATCCAACCATTTTTTGGCAAAAAGGTACACCACTGTCTTGCAGGCCGAGGTCCTCGCAATCGCAATGGAAGTGACGGTAGTCCTTAATATGGAAACCAAAGGAAAGGACATTGCTATGCTCTGGGATAGTCAGATAGCCTTGATGACTCTGAGTGTCCCCCGGATAACATCTAAGTTACTGGTGGACTGTAGGACGTCTGTGGATATAGTGTATCCACGACGAGGTGTCCCTTCAGTGGGCTCCTGCTCACATGGGGAATAAGATGGATTACTGCTAACCAGGTCCGGTTCTAGTTCCATTTGGACTGGAGTCCACTGTAGGCTTTGCCAATTCAGTGATGATCAAAGCGAGTGTTCGTATGGAACATCAGCAGCTATGGGCAAACACTTTCTGCGCACTTATCCGACTTTTTTCTGGAACAGGCTGGATTCACTTGGGTCTGCCCTACTATCTGTGGATGAGCTGAAAAGCTTACCTCAACTAGACTTGATGCGCTTTATTAAAAGAACAGGAATGTTTTGGTGAAAGTTCGTGTGGTATTTTTATCAGGTTAGTACAATTTATTTCCGTCTACAAGTAGCCAGTACCATGCGTACCTGCCCAACTGCGGCCTTAAAAGCTATACTGGACCTATCCTTAGCGCAATAAGACTTCAAAGGGTAAATCTCCTGTGTCAGGTAATCTGGTTGGCCACCTGAAAGTCCTTTAAGAATTCCTAGAGAACCATATAGCCAACCCAATCTCAGATGTTATGCCAAAACGCCATAACTTTGAAACACCATTTAAGATGAACTTAGGGGACCATCAACAGTGGTATTTTGGAGATTTACCCTTTTAAAAATAATCTCTTAAAATGGTGCACGGACGGATCCGAAATGGAAGGCAGAGCAGGCGTGGGCATATATATTGGCAGAAGTACGTTCTACTAAGGACCTCTACCATTTTCCGGGCAGAATGCAACACCATAGAACTTTGCGTTCGCATAATCATTCATAAAAATATGCCTGGAGGAAAAATATGCATAATATCAGACCAGGTTAAGCAGCATTAAAAGCGTTTAATTCATTTACCTTTGAATTTCAGCTGGTCTGATACTGTCTTACTGTCTTGAAGCGACTGGCCGAAACAAATACGATTACACTGATTTGGGTGCCAGAATATGAAGGCATTAAGGACAACGAGATTACGGATCGCCTTACAAAGCAAGGAGCAAGATATCTGTTTATTGGCCCAGAACCTGTTTTTGGACACCTTTCGGCACAAATCAAGCTTTTGAAGGACAAAATTGATTTGGCCCACTGGGAAAATACCCCGTGGCTGAGACAGGCGAAGAAATTTTTTATTTGTTTTTTTTTTTCGTAACAGGCCAACGGTATTACTCACGCTCAGCAAAAGAGAATTGAGGCGCATAAGTGTGCAAAGCCGAGTAAATAGGCCCTTCTAGGCATTGCACACTTAAATATCATCTTAAAACAAGTGAAAAAGCTAGAATTGGTATAAAACCAATTCTTATGATACCCTAGATGAATGCCCGTATGAAATTTCGTATGGTCACCCATTTGAGCAATTTTGATTTTTTGCAGTGCTTTCTCGCATATATTTCTAGAACGGCTCGTCGGACAGAAAAAATGATTCTAACCAATTTTGTAGAATTTATTATTCTGAAGAAGTTTTTAGTACAACAAAAATGTATAGGACTGATCGTTTTCAAAGTATATGTAAAAAAAACCAAAATTTTTATATGGCAACAGCCCGATTTGGTCCATTTTTGAAATTTTATTTGCTATTACTATGAAAACACAATGTACCAAATTTCAGCTATCTACGTCGATGCGTTCTCAGGTAGTGTCCAAATATATAGTGGAAAACGGAATTTTTGTATGGCAACCCCACGAAGGAGTTGCCCGATTTGTCTCATTTTCGAACTTAATTTTACTTTTTTTTTTAATTTCCGTGTACAAAATTTCAGCTTTCTAAGTTAACGCATTCTCGAGTTATCGTGCGCACGGACGGACGGACAGACGGACATGCAAAAATCAAAATAACTTTTAATTTTATGCGGGGGTGTCCAATCCATTTTGCTCTACCATCATTATTTCTGTGCGTTACAAACGGAATGACAAACTTAGTATACCCTATAGATTTCATCTAGGGTATAAAAAAGGGTAAGGTCGATAGTAAGACCTGTCACTTATGTATGGAAGACGATCACGTCACGTTATGTGTGACTATAAAGCTCTGGGCCGTATATGGCTCATCAAGAAAAGTCATTCCCATTGCTAGCGGATGTTACAAAAATGACCTCCAAGAGCGTTATAGATTTTGTAAAAGACCTTAAGTTCGAATTGGCATCCTAGGACACTGAGGGGTAATGCCACAGAATATCTTACATGTTGCGGTGACTAGATGAGAACCGGTATATATGTCTGCACTCCCCATTTTATAATAACAATTAAAACGGCCCGAAAATAGTTAGTTTAATTACATTTCCTACTTAAAAAGACTTTGTGAATTCACGCGACTGAGTAGGAAGTTGTATTATATAAAAAAAAAATCGTGTATTGTCTGTCATTGAGCTAATTGCGAAACTTGCTTATCAACCACGCTACACAATTTGCCTTGCTCAACGTAATAAAATCCAAATCAACATAAATTTGATGATAAGCTTAAACAATTTCTTTCTACATATCTCCGGAAGCGTGTGGACCGCAATACATTCCTATTCTATGCAAGTGCATTTTTATGCGAAATGTAAACTAGAACATAATCTGTATACTCTCTTATCCAAATGTTGATTTTGCATCTTTTGTACCGTAATGACTAATAAATCTTACTTGACCCTGAAAATATATAAAAATTTTCAATGATTGATAACAAAACGGTCAAGAATTTAACCTTTTTAATTTGATTATTAAGAATACAATTAATCTTCCCTCATTCGTCTAAATAGTTTTTTGAATATAAATGAAATTCCCTATTACGCTTAAAGCAATTTTTTTGTTTTTTTGTTTTGTGATATCTCTCTAATAATGGCTCGGGAAATTGATACATTTGATTGATAAAATTTGTTTAAAGTTTACAGTGAAATTCTTTTATTTTTGTTTGGCCAAGCATAAACTTACTAATTGATTAATTCTGTTGTTATCAGTCTTTACCAAATCTCAGTTTAGCTTCTGTTTTCATATGCTTTCTTGTAGTATATTGCTAATGAGATTTTGATAAGGCTTTACTGTATAATTCCAATGAGCAAATGTAAAGTTTCATAACGCAACAAACAAATTTCAATTTGCATCCTAATATTTCCTGTTTACAATTCATTTGTATTTTTTTTATTATGTTCTTATGGTGGTCACAAAAAAAAGTGATGTTTAAAAGCATAATTGTTGTCGTCACCAAATTTAGATACGATTTATTTATTTATTTCATCAGTGGAACAATGTATTTCTCTTTCTTATGTGTACAGTTCTGTGTTTATAAATTATATAAAAAATAACTAGTAAGACTAAATATTATATCCATAGAAAAAAAAGGAGAAAAACAAAAAAATTAAGTTCATTTTAATAAAACTGTAGTGTAGTAAAATTAAAATAAAACAAAAAATTTGAAATAATGTTTTTTTTTTAATTTAGATTTAAATTTACAGTGCGAGTGGCCTTTACATTGCAGCCATTCACTGGCTTATTGTGCACCGCTTTCCTTTATAGTTCATCTAATAATCCCAATCTTCCTAGAGCAGAGTCCTTTTAGATGAAATTTCCTGCAGAAAATCGGGCAGGCTTTTAAAAGTATGAGCCAAAAGCCTGGGATGTACATCGTGCAATGACCTCGCATTCGCATACGACGTGCTCCGATATTTTCCATGTAAAAAAAAAACTTTCTTACCCGAACAAGTTTTGAAACAAGTTGGCAACATTCAGCATAAGTGGAAATGTTAAAATCCAGACATATTGTGGGCAACTTGTTCGATGTTGGCTGTAAAAACCCGCAGAATTTGTAATTTTTTTTCATTTAAGTGGAACTCGATTTGTTGTGTTGGCTAACTACTAACTCTAGCGATCTTTTCAGTATGAGGACAAAAACTACTACAAGCATTTGGTATAGACCTGGACATATTGTATATAGTAGACTTTGAAATTCGTTCATTATACTGTTACGTGCAATAGAAAGATTCAACTGGTGACATCTACTGGCAATGGAGAGTAAACGACATCAGATTCCTAGAATCGATCATTAAATCTTCGGGAAGGTTCTGGAATAGCATGAATAGAATAGTCAAGAAGCTTCTGGAATAGAACACTCCAGAATAATCCGGAGAATTTCTAGGGTATAAATATAGCAGTTGTCACCGCCAGGAGAAGAGTCTTGTCTTAGACGTTGCCGTGTTAACAAGTCTTAGCGATAATTAAAGTTGAGTTGATTAAATGAATGTTTGTGAATTTTATATGATTAGAGTGAAATAATGAACTTGTATATTGACTATTTAATATTGTGCTTTAAATAACGAACCAAAGGCCACGCTCGCAACAATACATTAGATTCGCCTAACTATCGCCAGTAGCTATGAATTGTAAAGCTGTAGCCATTTGCTTCTGTTCCGTTCTGGTGATACAGACTTTCGAGAATTGGTATCTTCTTTCTTGATAATAGGTGCTACCAGATGTAATAAATTTTCAAAGTCCATTGCTGATATTCGGAAATAGTTCACAAATCCAATTTGAACTCGCAAATCTGCCATTAAGGCGTTATAAACGCCTTCCTTTTCACGCTCCGCAAAAAGTTAAGAATTCACCACCTTTAACATTTACGCTGCACATTTTTTTTAATTTTCTTAACCCTTTGCCTTACGATTAAATTTCCAAGATTCGTGATCGTACAGACAATTAAATTATGTGTGGTGTTATCACAAAATAAAACAAAAATATTCCAGCTTTAATTTGAAGTTAATTTGGATAATATATATGGTTTTTAAACATTTGAATATGCGGCGGATATCACATGTTAAAATCGAATTTGGCCCAGAATATCAAAGGGTTAAACTCGAAATAACTTCCGGAACAAATATCTAACGCAAAATAAGACGCTATTAATACTTGCTTATCTATGACGATTCGATTGTCAAGTAATGAGTGTAAGAAGTTAAGCCAACAAGTTACCAAGCATTTAAATGGAAACACATGTAAGTTTAGCTAACAAGTTGGCTTCCAACAAGCTCACAACATGTTTCCGAACAAGTTGGCACAGTTATTATTAGTGGAACCAAGGCTTAGAGACATAACCTACATACATCAGTGGGTGATACGGCTATTCGGTGCTTGTGACTATTGAGTTTGCTTGTATCCGGTTAAAATTATTTTGAGTTGATTCGTAGCCTTAAAAGATCTAAGCTATTCTTTGGTGAAGGTCTTTTGATGAATCTTTTTGCCTATCAAAGATGTTCATTTCCGGTTCATTTGATTGTGGATCCAGTTTAGTACGAATTTATTATAGCAGATACCGCAAAATGGTTCCGTCTCGATAAGGGCATGGATGCTCCCTTCTTGGCCTGTGTTGCAACTTTGTCATTCCATCTCATCAATTATTGATTGTTCTGGCACCCATTGAAGTGTTAGATGGTTCTTTGTGCCAAGGTTTGTTAATGTTTGAATGTTAACATCAACTTCGATGTCTTTTCGTGTCGCTAAGATGTATTTTTTTTTATTGATAAATGTTAGCTGTTGACTTTATACCATAGTTATATTCCTGATCCTACTCTTTTCTCGGCTAGAGAACGGTGTACCAGATTAGGGCTTCATTTTCTATATTTGTATCTATTTCCTCCCTATTAGGTATCTTGATCTTAAATGGCAGACGTAGGTTGTATTTAACTACCATTCTGTCTCATATCATATCCAGTATTGGATTTGCTTTTATTCGTTTAGTTATATGCATCTGCCAAGGCTCTGTACAGAATCTGTCGGGGGTTTAACGTGACGCGAGACCCATTCAAAATCTCTGCCGATCTGTGGGTCACGGCAGCCAGTTGACTTAGCGCAACTCCACGCCGAAAGCCAATTATCTAAGCATACATTAATTAGCGACTATCCTTCAGACACAACCACCACGATTGCTCCCATCAAGGGGCCTTTCCATGTTGAGGCGAATAGCACTACTATAGTAGCACTATCCGGGACTCCTCAACCCTGTGGTACCTAATTAGCAGTGTCGGCTACCCAATTGATATATGGCTTCGTAGTCCATGACCATAAGGCCATGGGTACTCCCAGTAGATCTTTATGCTGATCATTATACCAGACAGGTTACTCCGTTCGAGCTTAGCACATAAGTGGCGGCAGAGGACCAATAGTTATAATCCGCCATTCAAGTTAGGAGAAGCATGGGACTACAGCCAGCGTTCAGAATAGGTGTGTTCTTTCAGCACGAGGCATGTATATGGCCTTTCCCTTGCTTGTATCCTCCCTTGGCAGCTCTGCGCATCACTAACTCCTTTTGAAGCTGCTGGGCTCTGTACACCATTAATGCACCTTTTTTAACAACTTGCTGAGTGCCGATAGATTTAATAATGTTTCTAGAGCGCTGTTAGATATTGTGCACAAGGCGCCAGTTTTTCACTTAGACAGACCATCCGTACATTAGGAGTGGGGGGGGGGTGTCTAGACTAGACCAAAAGTGTGATCAAAGCAGTCCAAGAATCCATTGACATACTCCATCCTCCTTATTTATCGAACAGCATGTATACACTAGCGACTATCCGATCGATTTGTTTGGCTCATCATTTGACGCACATTTTTCGACAGTGAATTTATTTTAAGTTTTTTGTTTATATTTACTGAAAGATATGGTTATGCAGTGTTTAATGGCAAAAACAACACCCGGTTAAACATTTTATAAAAACATTAGTTTCTTTCGTTTCCAAAATGTAAATCACATTGGGAAAACCGAATAAGTGCTGGTAGGCACGCAAAAAAATTCCAATTAGAAAATCGTTTGCCTTCAATGAATATGATTGAAATTGGAACGACTGAAATATCTACCAAATGATTGTGCGGGAAGTTCCTTGTTAATTTTTCTACTATGGTCTTTCTCTTTACGGTACCACCAAAACACGATTGTGTTGACTGGAAACTCCATCCCGCCGCTCTGCCAGGAAGCTAACAAAGTAGTATGAGCATGGTTTAGACAGGGGTTGTATAATTATTTCTAATTTAAAGATAATAAAAAATGACATAATGGCTGATCAGAATTTATTGCGGAATGATTTGACTTCGTAGTATTGACCTACATTGCAGGTAAATAAAGCGATAAATAAAATCTCAATTGCGACTCAAATTTTAGCACAGAACTTTTACGCGTAGCCGCTTCTGCATTTTTGAATTTTGAACTAATTAATATTGAGTGCGGCAGAATAAGTTTTTTAGTTCAGAGTAAGAAATGCCAACAATAAGTGGAGTTAGTTGTTACCAATAGAGTAAGTCGGATGAATTAAGTTTAGTCGAAAGAAGTTTAGTTTTGTGTACATAATTGTTTCAAGAGTTATGGAGTTAGTTAGAGTTGAGCCGGTAAGAAAAAAAAATTTAGAATAAGGGAAAAAAGTTCCGAGTTAAAAAAGTATGTGGCATTCAGTTGAATAAAGAAAAGGAAACAAATAAATTTGAATTGTTTTTAATTGAAATAATAAAAGTTGAATTGTGTGAATTGATGTACAATATCTGTATGTGCGAATTATACTAAAAGCATAAAATATATTAAAAAAACTTTTAAAATAAATAACTTTTGTAAATAAAATGCACTGAAATGCACTCAGTGATATACACAAGAAATGAAAGGCTACAGCTCAAATTAAATCTTAAAAGTATGAGCACCTATAACCACATATAATCACAGTTGTCTAACTGCAATTCATGTCCAAACTTTTAAGATTTGATCTGAGTTGTAGCATTTCTTATTTAGCAATTAAACTTTTCTTGTGTAAATCACTGAGAAAGAAAAAAAAATATTTATTTAGTGCAATTTATTTTAAAAGTTTTTTTAATATATTTTATTTTCTATTTTTTAGTCATAAATTCTATACACTCTCTCGAATTTCGATATTGACTCGAATCTCAACTCTTGATTCTCGATACTCAATTCTCGATTCGCAACTATGGAATCTCGACTCTCGAACATCTCTTGAACGTATGGTTATTTAACATCTTTTGTAAAGTTATAATCCGATTGCTTCCCCTCCAACTCCAAAACGCCATTTTTGGAAATATAATGTACTTTTGACTAAACACCATAAATAATAGATGTTATTTTGACTTTTGCGTCCGTCCGTCCTCTTGATAACTCGAGAACGCGTTTTCTAATACCCTAGGCAGACGGGAAAAATCAATGATTATTCGTCCGTAATTAGAATTTTCAAAAATAGCTTTACCTTTGAATTTGAAATTATTAAAATTGTGCTGTCAATTACATATAAAAATTGACAGAAACTTCATTTTAGTTCAAAAAATCTTGAGTATTATATTTTTGAAAAATTTTATTACGAGTGAATGATCATTGATTCAGCCCATCTGTCTCTAGGGTATAAGAGAACTGAAATTTTTCACACGGCCTTTTTAAAAAAAAAAATTTAGATTTAAGTTCAAAAATGGAACAAATCGGGTAACTCCTTCAAAGTGTTGCCATACAAAAATTTCGTTTTCACTATACATTTGGACACTGTCTGAGAACGCGTCGATGAAGAGAGCCGAGATTTTGTCATTGAATAAATAACTAATAAGGAAACGGCATATCGGGAGAAAACCTAAGCCATTCGGCGAAATGTATTAGTGTGCTGTGTTTGTGTTTGTTTAATTAGCGAAAGATTTGCA
This sequence comes from Dioctria linearis, assembly GCA_963930735.1. Lineage (NCBI taxonomy): Eukaryota > Metazoa > Arthropoda > Insecta > Diptera > Asilidae > Dioctria > Dioctria linearis. Next base: position 162,014,438 of record OZ005743.1, read on the forward strand.
ACAATTCAAATCTATTCAAATATAACTTAAAAGTTGTGAAAAGTGTGTTAAAAATAGTGCTAAACAAACCAAATAGTGTAAGTAATTATCTGTTCAAATTATAGTGTTAAATTTCTAAGTGATTTCATGTAATTTCAGAATGAAGTGTTCGGTAAAAAATTGCCACAACAACACCAAAGAACGACCTGGGAAATCATTTTTTAGGCAAGTATAGTTATAAAATATTACTTTGTGCACTTTACACACCTGTGTATGTCAAATTAAATTAAAAATACATAAGAAATGCGATGAAATATCGAAAAAATCCTTCCTCCACCGAGATTTGTTTACGTTTGTGACAGCTGCGAAATTCCCTGAGTATGATGGCGTAGTGACAGTGAATAAGAATATTTTCGATGGGAGCAAACGTAATATTTTCAACCATATATCTTGTTGCCCCGCTCTCTATATTGATTCTACTACACGGCTGTACTGAGCGTTCACTACAGGGGCAACAGATACTAACACAACCAGAATTTGACTACACCAAATTTGGCTTATCACACTTCCTGTACTCTCTATATTCTAATGATCTTACAATTGAATTGTCATTGGGGCTCTTGTTTGATGTCAGTCAAGCAAAGGCAAGGACAAGAAATATTATCAGCAAATAAATGGGGCACTAGGAAAACTCTTAAAAATGTAATAAGTTATAAAAGAATTATAAAATTATAAACTGAAAAAATTATACGAATCGCGGTGACAGGAAATTATAAAACTTGTTCAATATTTGATTAACTTTCAACCACTAAATTATGTGCCCGCTCAGAAAATATCGTAGTTTACGGTTGCCATGACTAAACAAACACATCGATGCGATTCTACTACTTGAAGAAAAATGCTTAAGTTTTTCTTCCTCATAGCCTATCCAGTTCGTTATATGATCTAAGGTCCAGCCGTCTTTCTCCCCCCGCTCCATGGGTTTGACTGTCATTTAATTGCCTACTTCGTACACTGTATTCGCACGAAACCCCGCTTCCTTATTAGTTATTTATTCAATGGATTTTTTACAGGGCATTTTCATAGAATTAGTAAATACAACTTTAAAACTGAACTAACGGTATTGCCATACAAAAATTTAGGTTTTTTACGTTTATTGTGAAAATGATCAGTTCTACACGTTTCTATTGTACTAAAAAATTCTTCAGAATATAAAATCTTATGAAATTGGTTATAATAATTTTTCTTTTCCTTGTTAAATTTGATTTTGTTGTCCGTATTATCCCAGATATTAGAAAATATTTTACTGTCCCGCATTCGTATTATTGAAAAATGGCAACCTAGTTAAGAACAGATCTAGAAGGGAGGTAATTTCTCTGGATGCATCGAAAATTTCAAGTGGCGAATCTATCACAAACTCACGAAGTCTCAACAAACCAGACCATGGAACTTGTGGTTAAAGAATATCTGAACCAGATATTATAAATGTTGAAATCACCAGCAACTCTCAAAAACAATATTATAAGAAGACTAAATGGAAAAAAAAAATCTCTAGTTTTGGAAAACTTCTCAAAAATGAATATCGTATTCATATCAGATAAGGTCATTTCATATATTTTGAAATGCACAACATTTGTAATTTAAACAGCAATCCCTTTTTTTACAGGAGAAGAGAGTTTAGCTCTATTATATGATACTGATTATATACAGTGTGTTTCCACCTAGGTGGTCCATAGAGCAGGAGCTAGTACTATTAGACAAACAAAAAACTGTATAGCGTAGAGGGGGGGGGGGGGGGGGGATCTATATCAACCGTTTCGGAGTTACAGGGTGATTAAGAAAATACTCTAGGTTTTCACAAAGCAAAGCTATTCTCAAACCTATTCTCAACAATCACCCTTATTATAGTTTTCGACTCACTGAAGTGTCAAGCTCCGCCGTCACAGACATTTTTCTTCGAAACTTTACTATCGGTGTCACTTAAAGTGACAGATAGCGTCATTGTATGAGTTATATTTGTAGACAAACATGGGGTTTGTCTTATTTCGTGGTATTGTTGTTATTTTTGAAAGGGTTTAAAAGAAAGAAAAAAATTATAAACGCGATGTATTCTACGTATTTCAGCCCTTTAGCTATAAAAGGATGCTTCACCATAAAATCTATCATGACTTCAAATTGTTTTTTTGTTGTAATTTTTACACTAGCTTGCATTTTCCTTTTCCTTACACACATCTAACATCTGTCACTTACAACAACCACTTAATTATCACTTACATCGACATTTGTCTACTTAATACGACAACAGTAATACGTCCAAAGTCTTGTTTTCGACAAATGTCACTATAACGACAATCATAATACCATTTTTGTGTCGTAACGCCATTTCTCACTTAAAGTGACAATGATAATAAGTGTGAATAATTTTGTTTTCTTGTGACTGCAAACAAGTCATTTTTTAAAAATATCGTCTAACTTCGATATATTTAACGGCTGGAGAAAGCATATAGGTGTAATAGGTCAAATTAAAAAGGAGAGTCCACAGTTTACAGGTTTTATAAAAAAAAAGTTATGTTAACTATCTTTTTGTAAAAAAAAAAAGGTAAGAAAAGTTGAAATTTTTAGTTTATACCACCATAACTCCTGAGAGGAGAGTAGTACAGGACTGGTTGAGGAGTTGTTGGCCATTAAGTTTTGTATACAATAAGATCTTGACGGAAGCTGCACTTTTTAAGATACAGGATGTTTTGTAAAAGCCTAGAATATTTTCTTAATCACCCTGTAACTCTGAAACGGTTTATATGGACCAACCTTGGTTTCAGGAAGTATAAAATAAAAGTCGTCTTATTAAAGGAGAGATTGCAGTACAGCGAACAATAATTGCTTCTCAACCCATACCGGATGTTACACAAAAATTATTATAATTGAATATCTGCATAGATCACTACGAAAATGTGGAACAAAATAAAATGTAAGGATATAAAAAGTATAGATATGGGTAAATGATACAAGAAGAAACTGTATCTAACAAATGCTGATACATAGATTTGAATAAAAAAAAATTACAGTAGGAAATTTCATTTATTGACACATCTCAAATGAACAAAATCTCTTTAACTCTTTTTATAAAATGACTTTCCATAAAGATGTCATCCAGAAATTCCAGAATTATGTTATCAAAATTTTATGGACGATTAAAGTACCATTTCAATAGTAGTAGTAACAGACAAAAAACTGCAACATAAAATTTGTTTACTCATTGATCAATTACTTAAATTGAAACAATCAATCGACAAAATAGTAATCCACCAACATAAAACATATGAAAACACTTTCTTTCTTTGATAACGGAAATATGTTTAATTTTATAATAATAAAAAAAAAAAACAATTTTCAAATCTACGTTCCTTGATTGTTAATCTCCTTTATCAACTACCAAACTGCTACATAAGAGTTTTGAGGTCTGATAGGAAGTGCAAATACCATTAAGGGGGCGTTTTAGTAACACCAATATTGATACTCTTGGGAGAAAAAAAAAACGTATAATAAGAACATTAACTTTTTTTTTTTCTACTGGATCATTTTGCCTCATGTGTATATAAACAAAACACAGATTAATGCGGGACAATTAAAAATGTCTCTCTGATAATGAATTAACATGAAAAATTACATCATCATGATCGCACGTTGTCGTGATAATAATTAATGTTAATGCTCATCAGGCCGCCTGGTATATTGTCAAATAACACAGTTACTATGGAGACAGGATTATAATACACTTACCTGATATTAAATCCAAATAGAAGTAGAAGAGCAAATCCAAGTGTTAAGAAAAAACATTTCTTCAGGGATATCTTCGGCAGTCGCATATTATTATTATGTATAGTTCGGCAAAGTTCGTCCTTCTGTTTGTTGTTGTTATTGTTGTTGTCGTCGTCGTCGTCGTTTTTTTTTCTTCTTCTTCTATAACATAATGCAAAAGTTTGAACCACCACACTTGACCGTCATTATTGCATTACGTCTCACATTTACATACTTCATTCAGGCAAATTAGAGCACATGTTCGAAATCACTTCGTATTTTAAACTAACTAACTAAAAAAAGTTCTTAACCTCTAACTGAACAGTTTTATATCATCACACTATCACGGCACGGTGCAGTTTCATGTCGTCTTTCAAAGCACTCATTACCGATTAAAAATAATCCACATAACACGCAAAATCAACAGTGTTATCCAGAGCTGTGAGAAATAACAAAAATTATTTGAACGTGATAACTTTTTATTGACGCTCGCCTCTGCTTGGCTATTTAAAAAAAAAATATGTAAAATAAAAAATATAAAGGGTGCTGATGATGCTGAAGACTCTGAATTCTGGCAATGTGTTCGATGGTCACTACTAAATGTTTTAGTTTTTCTTTTATTTTTATCTTTTTTTTTCTTTTTTTTTTATATACATAATGGACAATATTATCGGAGTAAATTAAGTGTGGAAAACGCTTGTACAATTAAGTTATTCACAGCTAAAATAGGACCTAATAGCAGCAAAGTTCGGTCTGGTAATGATTGCAGAGCTAAAAAATATTTTTGTTTTTTTGAAAAAAAAAACACGTTTTTAATTGGTGGTATTTAAGCAATTTGAAGTTCACTCAAGTGTTGAAAATGTGTTATTTTTGTGACATTACTAGCGGGTTGGTGGTATATTGTCCCTCCTAACATCAGATTAAAATCATTTTTGCGAACAATCAGTTTTTGCACAATTAACAACAACTTTCAATATTTGAAGTTTTTTTCATTACTTTAATACAGTTATTTATATCTATTTATGTATTTACTTTTCAATATTTAAAGAGTACTGCAAATTCCGAAAAGCTATATACACCTGTTAACGGCATGATTTTAATATATTTATATAACAATTTTTCTATGTCATCATGTTTTCAAGGAATCCCGCCATAATGTGAGATGACAGAAAAGATCTTGGTAGATATTATGTAGGTATTGTTTAATTTCATTGATTTTCTACATTTATGATTTAAGGAACCAATCCGGCAAACATTACGATTAACATACGAATCGCTTTCTTATGATTTCTTATTGCCGGCAATAATGCATTTTTATCGCTTACATCATTTAAGTTGACAGGGGTAAATGTTGTATCGCATATGAATCGTGTAAACGATCATTTGATGGTCGTAATGGCGATAAATATCCTTATCTTCTTGGGTTTGCTTTTCAATCGAGGGCGAATCGCCATTTTATTGCATAAGTTTTTTTTTTTTTTTGTCCGAGTTATATGCATATCTATCGCTTGCGTTTAGTTTAACGGGAATAAATGATGCATCGCATATGAATCGTGTAAGTGATTCATTTTATGATCGTTATGGTGATAAATAATCTTATATTTTTGGGTTTTCAATTTTTTCTGTTTTCATTGCTTTTCTACTCTGCTGTACTTGAAGATAACTCCAAATGAGATAATTTTCAAAGGGAGAGTACTCAAATATTACCAATAACGCATAAATTTCTTTAAAAATAGTTATATACACCTCGGCTCTCATCACATTTGCTACTCCCGTCAAGTTAAACGTAAGCGAGCATTATTTTGGGCAATAAAAAATAAACGTAATGTTGTAAAATGCCATATATATGCCATAATGTATGGAATGTGATATCATTCAAATGTGCGTCGCGGCTTCTCACGGTTGCATGGATCCGAGAGGTGTAATTTTCAATGAATCTGCCTCATAGATCCGGCTGAATTTGAGCGATGGCCTGGATTATGTTAATTTTGAGTACATTGGTCGATTGGAGCTTATTGGTATAGACCGGCGACTTCAGAAAACCCCACAAAAATAAGTCTAGCAGGGTCAAATTGCACGATACTGGTGGCCAATTCACATCACCTCTGCGGGAGATAACCATACCCTCAAATCGTTCAAGCAGAAGGTCCATCGTGGCGGTCGCTGTGTGGTACATGGCGCTCAATATGTGGCACTTAGCGCCATCCTGCTGGAGCCATATGTCGTCCACGGCCATATCGTTCAATTCGGCCCAAAATAAAATGGTTATCAACGATCTGTAGCGCTCGCCGTTGACGGTGATGATCTCACCAATGTCGTTTTCGCAAAAGTACGGACCAATGACGCCGCCCCGGCCCAAAATTCGCACCAAATAGAATTTTTGTGTGGATGCATTATGCATTGTCACCTGGTGAACCTCGTGTGGGTTCACCTCATCCTATATATGACAATTTTGCTTGTTAACATAGCCATTCATCCAGAAATGCGCCTCGTCGCTAAAGGTGATTTTCCGCCAAAATTGTGATTCTATTCTAAACACCCCGAAGCCTAGTCAACGAACAAATGGCGTTGTCTATGGTCATTACCTTTCAGCTCCAGGGTCAGTTGGATTTTATACGTGTGCAGGACCAAGTCCTGATGCAAAATTCGCCAAGTTGAAGTCCGCGAAAGGCCGAGTTCTTGTGCACGGCGAGGAATTGACTGCCTCGTGTTCTCCTGCACACTTTCACGGACAGTCGCGATGTTTCTGCCGATGTGGCTTTCGTTTGACGTACGGGTGTTGCGTTTATTGTTTACCGAACCGGTCGGCTCGAATTTGTTCACCAAACTTTGTACAGTCGACTTTGAAGGGCCATCTCGTCTGCCGTAAAATGGGCGCAACACACGCAACGTTTGCACTAACGAAAACTCATTTTGATAATAAAGTTTTATCATTTGACGAGCTGCTCAATCGTGTAACTTGACATATTGATTTGGCATCAATGACTGAATAATAAACACAACAGATATGACTGATGTCGCCTTAACAAAATGGCCGCCAGAGCCTGTCAACATCGACCGGTCCCTATTGGAAAACCCTTTATTTATCACACTGATAAAAATTGCGCTTTGATATTTATCTTTTGACCAATTTTTGGTTTGTTTAATTATTATTTCGCAATATCTTTTTCTCTTCTTGGTTATGAAATAAGAGTCATCTCGATAACCATTTTAATTGAAGTATCTAGAATTTTGGTATGTATATCCTGATTCAGAACTGTGTCGATATGAAATATAACATAAAAATGATATTTTTTGTACTTTTAATACCTAGCGGGTGATTTTTTTTTAACCTGGAATTTTTAAATATCTGCAGAAATAGATACGCATCCTACGAAAAAATTGCTCGAAATAAATTGTATTTTTCGGAAGGAAATTTATTAGTTCTAAAACTCGCCTGAATTTCGGCGATTGTTGCTGTAACCATTTCACCTCACAATTTATCACGTTAAATTAACAGTTTTAATTTAACAAAGACTGATATCAATCAAAATATACACTTACTTACTTTCAGAAACGTCAAAGCAAGTGAAACCAAGTGCAATCCGACTGTCATTGAATGGCTTATACACGTAAATTGTATTCGCACGACACCCCGCTTCCTTACTGGTTCTTTATTCAATGTTCCCGGCTATCTTAGGGCAGTGCTTTGAAAATTTTAAAACGTCACTCTTGCCATATGTTTTTGCATCATGATCTTCATAGCGATGATATTCAAAATCGAGTAGCATTTTTTTCAGTAAGCACATGGACAAATACAAAAGTATTTTAAAAAACAAGATAGTGTATCACTAGGGTACCCTTGGTTTACCCGATGTTTTCATCGGAAAAACCAATTCATTTTGAATCGACACGCGACAATTAATGGGAAAATTCAGCATGGTTTTATATTATATATAAGTTCAGAAATAGATTGTCATGCAAGACTACAAGTTTGCCATATTTTAGCTCAACAGCTCAGCTGGAAGTGAGCAAAAATAGCGTTACAAATGTTAAACGCCGGTCACCTGTTACCTCTCCTTCGATATTATAAGCTATGTACAGTTACCATCCTGTTGGAACTGCTTCTTATATTTAGACATTGGATTGATTTGGGAGCCTGATTTGCTAAATACTTTTATAAGCCTTCATTTTGTCTAAGTATTTACTCGATTATTTTTCTTGATTTTTATACACTATTACTGGCCGATAGACGCCCAAAGGAATTTTATTTCCATACAAAGGCGTGAGTTCGTTCATTTCACTTACCTACACACATTATAAAAACAAAAATTTGAATCACACCTATTTCTGTTTTGTATTGCTGCGTTCCTTTTCTCGTTCAGAATGATTTTTTTTCAATCCATGTCGCTCTTTTTCTCGGGCCGAACGATTTAAGGCACTTTCACATCAAACACAAGAATCGAAAAAATGTAAACCGAAAAACTCAATTTATTCCACTTTAAAAGAAGATTTTTGCTCAAATGATTAATAAAATCATGGGAAATAGGATAAACTAATAATTTTACTAATAAAATAGTATATTTATCATAGAATTTTTAAGAAAACACAACTTTTATGATTTATCAGGACGAATTTTTCCGCCGAAAAAGTTTTTCGGCCGATAAAACATAAAAGTAGTGTTTTTCTTCAAAATCTGAAATAAATATAACTATTTTCTCAGTAAAATTCTTAGTTTATCCTATTTCTCTGGATTTTATTAATCATTGGAACAAAAATCTTCTTTTATGGTGGAATAAATTGAGTTTTTCGGTTTTCATTTTTCTGTTCTTGTTTTTGATGTGAAAGTGCCTTTAGTTTCAATCTGTCATCGCTTTTTCGGACTCCAAATCGTTCTGAATGCACCTGAGTTCTTCCCGGATTCTAGCAGAACGACTTTAATTTGTATTCGTGAATTTGTTGTTTACAATTTGGACGAGGTGGTAATAGTTGGGTTTAAGTTTCCTTTGTTGGAAAATGGCTTTATTTTTCATAAACAACAATTTTTTACGAATTTTTACTTGCTTTTATAAATGGAAGAAATGTCGAACACTTGAAATGGTTCTGTTCCGTTTCTTTTTCTATGAGCACAGAATTAAATTATGACATCGTTCTGTCGATTCATACAGATTCATTCAGAACGAGAAAAGGCACGTAGCATATAATACGCGTAAAATACTTATGTTAACTCGCATTGAAAAAATTCAAGTTAATATTTCTTTCGTGTAACCAAATAACAACACTAATTTAAAGTGGCCCGCAAAAATTTACTGCCTATAGCCTGCAGCCATGTAGATCCTACTATGTATATACCCTTTCCTCAGAGTGAGTAATTGAGTAAAAAGATAAATCAAATATAATTTAAAAATAACTAAAAGCAATTAATTACTTATAAGGTCACAGAGTACGATTGAATGAAAACGCCATCAGTATCAATGTAACTCAAATTTATAAGACCACTTAAACCTATACATTTATAGCTTTCGGTTTCATTCACTATGGATAATGAAAACAGTCGTCTTTTTATCCTTCTAATAATTATACACCCACAATGATAGCATTCTGTAATACACGCTTCTAAGACAATAATAAGAAAAGTAAATATGTATTGTGAAATAGAATTACAAACGCCCTCGTAGCAATACTATTTTAAGGCTTAAATTACGGTAAAAGGGGAAACATGGTAGTTGCTGAGAGCATTACATTAACTGAACTCACAAAAGTTATCCAATAAATGTAATTTAATTAGACTTTCGAAAACATTTGCGAATATTCATGAATTCCCTTTGCAGTGTTCACTAATTTCTTAAGCTCAGGATGCACTTGCACTGCTGAAGATAAATTTAGGATTAAATTAGGGTTACTACACAAACGGTTATCGATTTAATTTTAATTTTTTCTTTTAAACGAACTGAGTACTTTTTCATAACCAATGATGATCAACTTACATATTAAGAGAATGGTTCTGTTTTAATATATTCATTCAGGACGATTAGGCCACATATATGATCCGAATTAGAATATTTGCTAGGTAAAAAAAAAAAAAAAAAAAAATTGTTTAGTCCATAGTCAATCAAATTTTCTTCAAGCACATCTACATTTTTTCCTAATAACCAATAGATGTAGTATATTCAAAGCTCTGAGCCTTTAAAGTTCCAAGAGAGCGAAACAATTTTTTGTGTTGTTTTTTATGTTGCTCTAGTTTTACTACTTTTTAAGGGTTTCTTTAAAAGTGAATTTTTCCAGAGCACAAACTTATAGTGTATAATGTACGGGCCTTGTCTGAATCTCCCACATTACAAGATGTTTACTCGAACAAAGTCAAATAGAATTCAATATTTTTTATTAAATAATTACAACGATGTTCAGTAATTTAATTTATGAAGATACACGCCGCTCTCCCTTCATACAAATAGTTTTTGTTTCTCACCAGAATTTTTCATCTCCTTCAGTATAACCACCTTAATTCGCGACACCAGGTATGATAATCATCGAGTTCAATATTAAATAACATTAAAAACTCATAAAAATTCGAATTTTCATTTTTCATTGCATTTGACACAACGCAGACTTTCCCAAGACACTCTCAAACTACAATTCCAGTTCAGCATCAGTCTACTTTCTATGCACAAGAAAATTCTGTGACTACTGTGAAGATTCTTATGAAACTTTGGAATTATGTCCTTCGACAAAATACACTTTTCAAGCAGAATATATGTAGTAGTGGACTGAGAGGAATGTCTCACCGATAACACAGGGACTTTTTAAGACATCAAGTAATATATTCACTCTTCAATAAAACCCAATGGGTACTCAATAAGCTGAAGTCTTACAGTAAATCATCTATTGGAATATTTCTTGCTCTACTGCAGCAAGGTACGGATGTACTCTTACCAACTCTCGTCTCGATTTTTAGAGGGAGAAAGACCCTGGCCAAGGCCACGGGTAAATAGATATTTTGTTAAGAACGTCTCTGTAAGTTTATTCCAAACGCAATGGACACTCCCACTGCAATTATATATTGTAATTGAGAAGGTAAAAATGAATAATATGTTTTTTTTTTCTTAGGCTTCTCCGCATACTTCATATAAATTTCTACTCCTATGGATAGAGCAGTTCTCGGAGCCATAAGACCATTTTTAATCAGGCCGCGAATGAATGGATGTTGTTCAGGGATTATGAATTTTTATCATCATATGTAACTGACACTCTTCGATACCGAAGCTCTAGAAACAGGTCGTTCAGCGGCAACAATATCGATCTCTGGTTTTATCCAAAGCGGTCCGTTAACATTCAGTTCTGCAGTAGCTCAGTACCCTTAAAGCGGACTCAATTTGAGAAAAAGTAGGACTCTCAGAGACTCTGGTGAAAAGCAAGAAATATAAGCGATTAATGTAGCAATAAAGGTATAGGCACAGATAACGAAGACAAAAGCTAAAATAAATAAGAATGTTCTTCATTCTTTGTCGTCTTCATAGAATGAAAATCGTTCGCCTATTCCACGAAATTTATCAACAAGGATACCCAAGCAAAAGGCAATGATTTTCTCCTACAACCTGTTTGTGGTCCTGATAGTGGTTACGAAGAAGATAGCGATTCTTCCGTTTCGGTTTATTGCCAGTTACCAGAAAAAAATCCATAATTTTTGAAAATTCGCCGGTGTGCCAGCCACAGGGCTGTGTTATCTTTCCGTCTCTCCTTTTGATTTTCATTAATGATATGATGTTTTCCTTCATTTCAAACCCATCCATAGTTTCGTTGATGACAGTCTCCTTGATTTTGCTTACTCCTTTGCATCTCTTGCAGACTGCAGAGGGAATGTCACATTTGTCTAACGAGATGATTGTATGATTAAATCATTGAATAACGATCTTAACAATATCTTCGCTTGAGATATAGCGAAACGCGTGGATTTCAATGCATCTAACACCCAAAGCTATCTAATGTCTTTAAAACAAGATCATCACTTAAACACCCATGTTTCTTTTCATAGAGCATTAATTTCCGATTCACCGTCACTAAGCGTTCTTGGCATTCATAGTTCCAGTAAGTGAAGCTTCACCAAAAAGATCTTCTCTGTTGCCAAAGAAGCATTAAAACATCTTGGATTTCTGAAAAGAAATCTTTCAGCAGGTAAAATCTAGCGCTCCTCTACAAGTCCTATATCAAACCTAGAATTCCTTCATTAGATATTTTCAAAAAGAGAGCCTTCAAGCTCTTGTCGTATCAACTCGCTCGACCACCGATGCAATGTCTGATGCCTTTCGTTCCTTTATCGCTACATGCATGGTCAATGTTCTGATGAAATATATAGTCTGATACCTTGTAGACTCATTCCTGCGCGCAATACTCGCGCTGCAAGCCGCGCTCATCCTTTCTCCCTTCAAAACTCTTTCGGCCGTAAAGTAAAATTCCACGATTCTTTTTTATCCCGAACTGTGCGAATGTGGAACAGTTTACCATCTTCTGTTTTTCTTCTGGCTTACAGTCTGCGAAGATTCAATGGTGTCATATATCAGCACAGCAGACACTCTCCTCATGTCCCTAATCCTTTTCCTATCTCCTTCCTGCTATGCTGTGGTTTACATCATAGGGTATCCCCTGAGCCTGACTTAATAATATAAAAAAATAAATAAAATGCCAAAAAGAAAAACTACCTTAAAGTCAATTCAGTTGGATATACAAAAAGCAAGTTTGAGTAAATGGAAATAGAATATGGGATAGAATATAAAAATTACAAGTTCAATCCAAGGTAATGTATATACATGCGCTTCGCCTACAGGGTTTGCCCCAATAGAAAGACCTCAAAATATTGACTGTCTTATGGATAAGCATCATACTCAACAATCCTAACGGCCCTATATATGGCAGTAATAGACGAACTCCTACTAAATCTTTCAAAATCGGTATATGCTAGTTTAGAAACATTTTCAGACCTCAGATCTGTTGACTTGGATTATTAGTATCAATCTTAACAAAACCACTCTCGTTTCATTTACAATAAGAAGGAAAGTTCACGTAACTGTGTAGCCTCATGTCACATACTATACAGAGAGCTGCCGCAGCATTCTATACCAGTCAAAATTTGTATGGCAAGAAATTGAACCTATTGTGGCTCGAAAAGTTTCATATTAGTCTTCCACTACCAATGTTGGGGACACAAATACCTCCGGTAACCCCGGTATGTTAGACCGAAACAGTGCAAGTAAAATTGCATAAACAACTGACAGAAATCCAAGATTTTGGGGTGTGATAAAAGCAAAGTGAATGAATGTAAATTGAACACCCCCCCCCCCCAAATCGACCTGGTTCCACCCATAAAAGATATTAGTGCACCAATCGATAGTCCGTGAAGGGTTCTTTGATTTGGCATACCGCAAATGTTCCTAGGACCCCTCCATTGCTCGGATCATTCGTCTGGTACTGAGATGGCTTTTGGAAAAAAAATTAGCCTGAGTCTATGGTTCAAAATATAAACTATACCCAATCCTTGAAGTACCTACTACCAATCTTTTTCAAAACAGAAGTCGATGCAATAAAAGCATGCATTACATTTCACCTTTAGAGAGGTCATCGACACTGCAATATACATATATACAAACGTACGTAAAAATTCATACAGACAAGCAGCTGTAAAAAAAAAAAAATTAATGCTTGTAACTCGAAACTATATTGAAACTGAAAGAGGCTTCTTCTTCTACTACTAACTAAAGTACACAAAGTAATCCTTAGATAGAAACTCGGATATGAAACATATGCCTAAAAAGAAATGGAACAGAATCTCAATATACTGGACCCCAACTTTTCCGAGTGTTTAAATAAAAAAGTAGGTACGTAGCAGCTGCATAGGAGAGCTTTTCCGGCTTAAAACACGGAGAGAAGTTCATTTTTATATAAAGACTTAAAAGGTTATTAACTGTGTATGTACCTACTAAGCATCATATCAATTCACTGGTCTAATGACTAGCCACTGCCCATTGAAGTATAGGTACTCTTTTCAAAGAAAAATTACAACACCATGTATATGTACATGTCTGCAAATGTGCAGTACAGGAATTCATACCATCATCATACATTTAGAAAGCCTATCGAAATGAGCTAATAACTTCCGTACAAAATGCAAATGTTAGAGTGTAGACTGGACTTAACAAGGAAGGGTCAGAACCCTCAAGTGTCCACCTTCTATATAATTAAAAATATGTAAAAATAATATGAGCGATATAAACTTATCAATATATAAACCTTATGCGGAAGCATGCTCGTTAGTTTTAAATACAATAAAGTGGTACTTAGTCCATACTATACAATTCCGTGTATGTAGAGGGTAAGAAGCGACAATAACCAAGGTAACAATTCTTAAGAAAGATCAAGAGTACTTGAAGGAAAGATGGAAAGAAAGATTCATCCGGAAGCGATTTTCACAGAACTTTTAGAGCCAATTAAAAAAGAAACAACTTATTATGAATGCTGCTCTAATCAAAAAAGCCTTTAAGGATCATTTTTATTCAAATATCTGTTCTAGGCGAAAAAAATTTTTTTTTTTTTCACTATAGGGATATTTATTTTCTTTTTTTCATTACATAAGATTTGAAAATGAGGTCAGAATTCTCTGGAAAATAACTGCCACTTTCTGTTCCATACAACAAGTCATGTTGATTATAAGTAGATACATAGAGTATAAGAAAGATATAAATCTCCGAGTGTCATTTCAAAAGAAGGTACAATAAAAGCGGACAAAAGAGTCTATTCTAAAAATAGAAGAAATGAAAGCAATTTCTAGTCCTTATAAAAGGAAAAAAGGATGTATAAACACTAGCAAAAACAAGAATAGCGTCAAAAGAGCCACCAGATTCACTATATCGCAATGAAAATGGGCATCCAGCGAATTACATTCAAAGGTACTGCAAAGATTTGCGCAAGACTCAATCATGAAATAGTCCCCCATTTGTGGTTGACCAAGTGAAACCGTGTATTTTTTTTCATTTCCTTTCCTTTTCATGTAATATTACACAAACCAGCTCCATTTGAAATTATATTTAAACGGAAACAGTATGCATATAGGTGCATACCTATAATTTCACCAATAAAATACCAATAATCAACCTTATTTGTTGTTGATTTTTCTTTTCTATATTTGCTGCCGATTGGAAAACTTTATTAAGCTTGGTGAACGTATCCAAGAACACAGCACACCACTTAATAATAATAAATAATGTCAAGTAGGTACTCTATACTTCTTGAACTTGATTTATTTAGAATTGAATGATTTTTCGCGCTTAATCCTTAAACCTTGCCTCCTCCAAGTATATGTTTTGACGGGAGGGCAACATGTACCTACATATGTATATAACATAACAACAAATTTTACTACTCTGCTGCACATGAACGGATATATAAAAAGGCTGGCAGGCAGGCAAGCAGGACGTTCCTCCTGAACGAAATCATTATTGATCCAGCCGAGATTTAGCGAAATTTTTCAGGTTGAACGCGATAATATCCTTAAATATTGTATAAATTTTTCTGCTTATGCAATTTTTCACATAATTTAATACCATTAATTTAACTTTTAAAAGAATTGCCACATTCTAATGTCACTTTTTCAAAAAAAAAAAAAAAACCAAAAATTAATTAATGAAAAAAAAATTCGGTAAACACCCGAAATGGAACCGGCCGATGTCAGAACACAATTCACAAAATATAATAATTCGTATGAGTTTGAAATGAATTTCATTTAATATTCGTAAGAAACTGTCAATTTTACTAATTTGAAATCCATAAACAAACAAAAAAAAAATCCTTCAAATTTGGCTCATCGCCGACTCAAACTTAGGAACATACACCCCTTCAAAAATAAAATCTATAAAATAACTTAAGAAGAAACCGCGGTCTTGCACTCACTTTATCTCGACTCTACTTGTCCTTAACGACGTCACTTTTATACTGTATCACATCACAGTCATTCAGCTGTGCTGGGTGCTCTCGGCGCTCTATAAATATTTTAGGGGTTGTGAATGTGATGTTCGGTCGGTCGGTCGGTCCTTCTGCTCCTGGCTGAACGCGAAGGGTAGTAGAATAGTGCTTATCCTTTCCTTTGATTCCTTATTTCTTGCACATGCGAACTTTTCATATCATTTCCCTCCCAAGTCTCAACCATTTTATCAGCCAGCTGCCTTCATCCATATATGATGTTCCACTTTTAGCCGATTTCCACGTGGAAAATATTGGAAATACTGTATGTATGTCGCCTTACGTAATCGAATGGACAAAGACTGAATAGAAATAGATATCAACAGATTATTATAGAAATGTAAAGGGTGCTGCGTATATACCTAGGTACTAGATATTTCGGATCGAACTATTGCCTTTGGGGAAAATCCTAATGAAAAATTCTTTCATTTAGATTAGGGGAAGATGTACTATATGTATGTACATATGTAACGGTTTTTATGAGAAATTAATGGGGTTTCTCTCGAAGAAGTTCTGCTATTAAAGAACTACAGAGAAAATTATAGGGTAGGTACCCATGCAAATATGTTATTAAATACCTGGAATTATTTTCGCTTTATCATTGAAGTATTATAAAGATTATCTATAAAATGATTTGGGTTAAAAAACAAGTAAAAAAGCTAGAATTGGTTTAAGACCAATTCTTATCATACCCTAGAAGATGAATGCCCTTACAAAATTTAGTATTGTAACCGTTCTGTGCAAGTTTGATTTTTGAAGTGGTTTTTCGCATATATTTCTAAAACGGTTTGTCGGACAGAAAAAATTATAACCAATTTTATAGGATTTCGTATTCTGAAGAAGTTTTTAGTACAATAAAAATGTTTAGGACTGATCGTTTTCACAGTATATGTAAAAAAACCAAAATTTTTATATGGCAACAGCCCGATTTAATCCATTTTGAAATTTTATTTGCTATTACTATGAAAACACAATGTACCAAATTTCAGCTATCTACGTCGACGCGTTCTCAGGTAGTGTCCAAATATATAGAGGAAAACGGAATTTTTGTATGGCAACCCCACGAAGGAGTTGCCCGATTTGTCTCATTTTCGAACTTAATTTTACTTTTTTTTTTTAATTTCCGTGTACAAAATTTCAGCTCTCTAAGTATACGCGTTCTCGAGTTATCGTGCGCACAGGCAAAATAACTTTTAATATTATCCATTTTGCTCTACCATCATTATTTCCAGGTGTTACAAACGGAATGACAAACTTAGTATACCCACTAGATTTCATCTAGGGTATAAAAACATAAGTGACCATGGAGCATGCATTGTACCACTCCACTAGGCCAGTCAATAGAGAATTTAAAATTTTAAAATATAACATTAATTACAAAAGTTTTGAAATTTTCATGGAATGTTGGGTCAGGTAACCCGGGGGTTACATCTGCAAGTACAGCTTGCATGCAAGCCTCCCTTCCAACGCGATTTTAAACTTGACAGAGGAAGGCAGTTCGATTGATATCTTATCAGCTTGCCTGCAAGTTCATTTAAAAAATAACCTTAAGACGTCAAGTCTTGCATATATGGGAAAACTATAGCAATAAAGGAAGCAACAGAATGATAAAAACCCAAGAGAAAATGATAATAATAATAATTTATTCATTATGGTTATGTACACAAGATTTACAATCTTATATCATACTAAAAAGAAGGTATAACTATAAAAGTGATGATATACAAATCCAATAGAAATAGATTCAATAATTGACTGAAAGCAAGTAACAAAAAGTAAAAGAGATTCAATGTTGTAATAACGAAATAATGATATAAAATGAATTAACATCCGTTTAATACTAATTTTACATTGGGAAGTATTATTAGCTGAACTAAACTTATACTAATAGTTGAGAGAAGAAGAAGAAATAGAAATGACAGATTAATATCTAGTGATGCAATATATTCTTTCTTACTTTCTTTCTATATCATGACAGATTCAATATTCTCTTTGAAAGCACCGACAGAGCCCCTAAGCTGAATGCCAGTAGGAAGTGAATTCCATAGCTGCGCAGTCTGAACAAGGTTGGAACATTCCATCACTGTTTTGTGAAAATGCGGAGTAATTAGGTTTAAGTTTCGTTGTGAGGTTGCAAACACCAAATTTTCTTTGAGGTAATCAGGTTTGACCACTGACATGTATATAAATGGACTGCTTGTTGAACAAAAAATGCATGAAAGCAAATGGCACCCCTTTCATAATCCTGTCTCTTTCCGTTAGAGCATACTTTCCCACTGAACTGTAATGATTAGGAATGAGAAATTGCTTGTAAAGATCTTGGTAAAAATCACTTTCTTCGACTCATAATTAAAATTTAACGATGCAAATAGTCCCAAATATTTTTGTGGTAAATTCGATAAATCCGACGGACATGCATATAAGTTAACTCGCAAATAATTTAAATATAGCGCCAATTTACGACAGTTGGTAGCATTGACAGTGAGAGCATACTTTCTGAAATCAAAATTGGTGCCACATGAAACAGGAGATCAAGCAGTCCATTTATATTTATGTCAGTGGGTTTGAACTTGTAAATCAACCTATGCGTAAATACGACCGCTTTTTGTTTTAAATAAGCATTGATGGAACAACCCAACAGCCTAAATTTAAAGGGTGAATCGTGATCATATCTGCGAAGATTAAAGATGAATCTGATGCAACTGTTAAAAGCCACTTCAACCCTGCGCTTACAGTTGCTGTCCAACTTCATGTATACCAGACTACCATAAGTAAAATGAGGTACTATTAGCGCCCTGACCAATTTCAATTTCATATCAAGCGAGAGAACGCGATCAAAAAGCCATATCCTCCGAAGCCCAGTATAAATTTTGCTTAGCATTAGGTTGACATTTTCACAACATTTCATGTCATCGGTTATCACCACTCCAAGATTACTGACCTTGCTTAGAATATGTAGTATAGCACCATTAAGATATATTGGCGGAATATCTGATTTACACAAGGGACCACTGTAAAACGAAATACACTGGGACTTGGATGAGTTAAGTAATAATCCATTGGTTGCATGCAGACCATTCATAAATTCTACGTAGATCCCTATTTACTCGCTCAATGCAATCCTCCAGAAGTCCTATAGGCCTACTCAAATACAATTGTACGTCATCCGCATACAAATGCACTTTAACATCCCTTACCACTTCAGGAAGGTCGTTAATAAATAAACTAAAGAACAATGGGCCCAAAACTGACCCTTGCGGTACACCCTTTGATAGCTTTAACGCACCAGATAATCTACTGCCGATTTTAACAACTTGGGATCTATCAGAAAGGAAACTTCCTACTAGAGTGGTTGCAGACTCGCTGAAATTAAAAGCAGTAGAAAGTTTTCGAAGAAAAGTTACGTGATGAACACAATCAAAAGCTTTTTGAAAAATCCAACAGAAGAAGAACACTAAAGAGATTTTTATCTAATGCAGCTCTTAAATAAGTAGTTATCTTCAGCAAGGCAAATGATGTTGGTAATTGATGTAATGCAAATGATCCCAGAAAATTTCATTTTCCCGGTATAAATTTATGAATTTCTCTCAAGCATTTCTTTTCCACCATTTTGAAGACTGCATAAATATCAAATTAAATACTATCTCCTAGCTGCTATGATTTTTCATCATGCAAGTTCGCTGAAAATTGCATGGCAGTTGGATTACGTACATGTGCAAGAAGTAAGGCAGTGCAAGTTGCGTACAAGCTGTATTTGCAGGTGTAACCCCCGGGTAAAATTGTAAATTTGTAGCTAAATATAATTTTCCAACCATCAGCGAGGTCCCGAACACGCGCAAAATTGCAGAAAAACAAAAGTTCTTATAACTTCCATAAAAAAAATCCAAAAGTCCTGCAAACTTAAAGCAATGTTAACTCTGGTATTTGAAACTCATTCCGCCCTCCACTATATCATTTTTTTATTGCAAAATAATGCTTCTATTAATAATGAATATCAAAAAAATTACAAAAGTGCTTCAATGCGGTCGAATATCTGTTGTAATTTACCTGAACACCTGTACCAATTTGCAATCTTGTATTTTTTGAAAAATTTACTATAGAAAAGGCACTCCCTGGAGTATTTAAAATTTGCGACAGTAAAAAATTAATTTTTGAAAAATTTACCATAGAAAAGGAACTCCCTGGCGAAATTAAAATTTGCCACAGTAAAAAATTATTTTTTGAAAAATTTACTATAGAAAAAGCAATCCCTGTCGTATTTAAAATTTGCGACAGTAAAAAATTATTAAAGGCACTCCCTGGCGAAATTAAAATTTGCGACAGTAAAAAATTATTTTTTGAAAAATTTACTATAAAAAACCACTGTAGAAAACGCACTCCCTGGCGAAATTAAAATTTGCGACAGTAAAAAATTATTTTTTGAAAAATTATAATGTCATATAATGTCTTTTATATCGGTTGAGCAACAATTGCTTTTTTGGCTGCCATCTTACAAAAAAAAAACTAAACTTCTGAAATTGGGTTGCAAACTTTCAATTCGTTGTTGATCATAATCTGCTAGGTTTGTAACGGTCCGTTTGCACTTTCTGCAGTATTTCAAATGTAAAAGCTTTGCAAATTTTACATAGTCCTTCCTATGTCCTACCCTATCAGAATATAAATTTACTACCCTCTACCATATACTGCAAAAGTATTTGCAAGTGCAGAGAAATATATTAAACACATACATACTTTCACGTGTGATGTCAAAATTAACACCTTGCTATATCTACAACATAATAAAAATATTGCAAAACTTTGCAATAAAAAATGATATTGCGGAGGGCGGAAAGAGTTGCAAATTTAACACATTATGGAAAATACCAGATTTAACATTGCTTCAAGTTTGCAGGACTTTTGGAACTTTTTTATGAAAGTTATAAGAACTTTTGTTTGTCTGCAATTTTGCGTATGTTCCGGATCTCGGTGATGGTTACAAAATTAGATTTGTAGTTATTTTACCTCACCCAACATTCCATAAAAATTTCAAAACTTTTGTAATTAATGTTAAATTTTGGAATTTAAATGTCTCTATTACTGACAAATATGTACTAAAGTGGTGAAAATTCACATAAAAGGAAAATGTTTAACGTTAGAAAATTGATATTTTATACCCTAGATGAAATCGTAGGATGTAGATATTAAATTTATATTTGTCGGTCCGACTGTTCTTTTATCTGACCACGCAATAACTCGAGAATGGGTTTACTTATACATAGAGAGTTAATTTTGTACATGCCTGTTATATAAAAATTGTAGATTTAAATTTCCAATTGGTCAAAATATGGCAACTCCTTCGAAGGGTTGTGCCATAAAAAAAAACATTACTGGGAAAACGATCAAGTCCCGGACGGTAAGGACTGATTCACAAAAAATCAACAAGAAAAATCTTGTTGTTTGTTATCAAATAATTTTAATTAAACTATTACCATACTATCATCTACCTTATTCACAATCGATATGATATAATTACTACGTGCTATAAAATTGGTGTGAACTTTTTGCTTATGTTCTTCATTAAATTTTGTTCTGAGACAGTATCTAGAACATATTGGACGCTCTTTTATACTGCTTCTTAAAAGTGTGGATCTTAGAGGCATGTTTATTTGCTTTTTTTCTAGTTTTCCTTTAATATTAGCCGAATATTTTTCGATTGACCTTAGTTCTCCGGACAATTTGGAGGATTCGCTTCTTTTGGTACTACAGGTATGGATTGGGCATCGTATAAATGTCTCGCTTTTCTGTCGTAGTGGAAAGTTGTTAAATCTGATCAAAAGAAATTTGATACATCATAGTTTCTAAAGAATGGAAGCATATGCTTCTGAAGATACTCCTTAACGCAAACATCCGTGTTGATTTTGCCTGTTGTCATGAAATAGTGATGATTTTGGGCCACACATACATAATACTTGCCAAATTAAGTATTTAACGGAAAATTTGGTGCATCGATAATTCTTAAACTTGGGATTTACGTCACCCCTCTTTTTTGCTACATAGAATTCCTGTCTTAGAAGCTGGTTGAAGTTCGTTTTCACGCATCTTCCACAGTCAAATTTCGTTGGGAAATTTTCATACACAATCCGGCTCCAGGATTTTCCAACTTGGTTCTTTTCTGGTGTTCTGTCCGGTGTTTTCTGAACATGGAAACTTCGTAAGCCTTCTCTTCTTTTAATTCGATGGACCGTAGAAGATGATGTTCCGGCCTTATCAGCCATATCTCTTAACTACATGTTAGGATTTCGTTTAAAGTTGTCTATCACTTCTTTCGCCAATTTTTGGAACCTGATTTCCTTCCTGACCCGAACTTTTTCTGGAGACTACAAGTTTCCCGAAACTTACTGAAAAAATGTTGGATGGTCGTCTTCGGTATTTTCAATTTTCAAATCGACTTATTGAGACATTGGGAATTTCCATGTGTGGAAAGAATTTGTGACGTGCTTTTTAGCTGCCTTCCACTTTCGCCACACAAGAATTTTGCATTTAATGGCTTGCATATACATATAAGTGTACACCATTTTATGAATGCAAGCTTATCAGCGTTCCGTAATTTTGTTTACCTGGGAGTGAGTAATAGGAGGGGATAGTCGTTTCTTTTCTGAATTAGTCCTTACTTCGGCATGTATTAAATTATTATTATTTATTGTTATTAGTTATTGTGCATAAGTGTGGTGCCGAAAAACTACTGCTCTACTATAGTCAGCACTGCACGACTACACTCCAACCCAGAAAAACACTTTTATATAAAGTTTCGTCCCACAAAAAATGTCCACCCCAAATTAAGTGAAGTTCATACTGCCTTATCAGCTGCTCCCATCTAAAGTAAGGGCACTTTTCGGTCGAAAGTATATTCACTAAGTATGTATGTTAGTTCATCTGAGGAATATTTTCAGGAAAATATCTTAGTATTATTATTGACAAAGTTAACGGTTCATAGGTTCAGGCGCTCAATGTAACCGACCAGATTGAGCTCGAGTAAGGCTGCTCAAAACCTTATACTAGTTGAGGGCAACCAAATTTCTGGCTGGTACATAAAACTGTATCCGCAGATGATGAAACCAAAGAAAATAGTGCTAACTTGTGTTACAAATTCCGACGAAACGAGAATGTGATTTTCATGTGCCAGTTCGGAGCAGTTCCTATTACCATCAAACTTGTAAATCAAAATGTGGGAAAAAGTGTCTGCAGTCTAATAAGGGATAGATAAAAATGTATATGAGCTTCCTTCAATGTTCTTTCACTTTCCATACATGAACAAAATGGTTCAAAGGATGAAAATTCGTTTGCATCGAACGTGAAGATTATCTCTGAAACAAACGCCTGTTTCGAAAAGTACAAGAATTTTTTTTTTACGACTTAAAGAAATTGGAAAAAGGTTGGGCAAAGTGTATTGAGCTAAAAGGAAACTTCGAAAAATAAATTTTGGCAAGTTATTGAAATTGAAGAAGATGAACACATTAAGACCTTAAAACATTGAAAAGACAGAACAAATTCAAATTTAAGATTTATAGGAAGGAAACATATTTAGACATAGTCATGCATACATACAAATTCATTCACACACTTCAAATATAAACACTCAGCATTTGATAACTTGATACATAGAGTTTTATTTAGCCCAATGGATAACAAGTATAAACGCTAGAATTTGTCTATAAGACCAATTCTAGCTTTTTAACTCGTTATTTATATATTTTCCACTTTCACTGTTACAAGTACCTACACTAGCCAATTAAAATTGTTAGAAATTTAAAATTTGTTGTAGATTAAAAATTCACTTTATAAACAATTTCCAATCTATTTTGTTCACCCACGCGGATTAGTCATTTCCCCCTCCAATTACTGGAACGAGAACCTCTATTTTCTATTACAGTCAATATTTGAAAAAAGTAGGTTACAAATTTCATAATATTTCATTTTTTTTAATTTAAGAGGGCACTCGTATTATTTTTGAATTAAATGGATTCAAAGCAAATTTATTAATTTATGTGACAACAAGATTTTTGTGTTAGATTGTTTGATTTCAATCAATTACTTTTGAATTCAATAAATGTAAAACAGAAAAATAATCTTAGATTATTTTCTTTGCAAACCCCTCTCACTACTTGGTTTTCCACACAGCATTGGCTTGGTAATAAATGCCGCTTGATGCGCATGATTGAAAGTGGTAAAATCTCTGTAAACAAAATTTAAACACAAATTTTTATGAGAAATGTAGCATTTTTTATGGATTAAATTTAAATTACCTAAATTTCGGTAAGTTACACACTTTAATTTACTTCTAGACAACAAAAATTTAGAGAAACAAGTAAAAAACCTAGAATTGGTCTATGACCAATTCTTATGACACCATAAATTAATTCCCGTATGTAATCTCAAATAGTCACCATCTGTGCAAGTTTATTTCTCCCATATATTTCTAGAACGGTTCGTCGGGCAGAAAAATTATTTTAATCAATTTCATAGGATTTCACATTCTAAAGAATTTTTCAATACAATCAAAACGTCTAGGAGGGAGCGGTCGTTTTCACAGTATACATGTGTACATAAAAAACACAAATATTTATATGGCAACACCAAGAAGAGGTTGCCTGATTTAGCCCTTCTTTGAAATTATATTTGCTATTTCTATGAAAACACCGTTTTCACTCTACGTTGACGCATTCTCAGGCAGTGTCCAAATATATGTATAGTGAAAAACGAAATGTTTGTATGGCAACCCCACGAAGGAGTTACCCAATTTATCCCTTTTTCAAACTTAATTTTTTTTTTTAAAGCCCGAGTGTAAAATTTCAGCTTAAGTTCATGTGTTCTCGAATTATTGTGAGGACGGACATGCAAAAATCAAAATAACTTTTAATATTTAATATTATGCGTTGGTGTCCAATCCATTTTGCTCTACCATCATTATTTCTATGTGTTATGAACGGAATGACAAGCCTAGAATACCTACCCTATGATTTTATCATCTAAGGTACAAATAACTACACTGTTGGAAATAGGGAAAATGTTTTCTTCATCGACTTCATGTACAGAGATTTTACACAATATTTCCTCCTCTTTAGATCCATCCTCCTAGTAGGTATAACCGGCTGATTTTGATAACCTTGAAATATTTTATCTATGTTAATATCTTTAGTAATTTCCTAAATACATATAATCGCCGCCGCTCAATAAAGCTATACGTAACAAGTAAGAAAGCTAGAATTGGTCTAAGACCAATTCTATGATACCCTATGGTCACCTCTCTGTGTAAGTATGTTTTCTGAAGTGGTGTTTCGCATATATGTATTTCTAAAACTGTTTTTCGGACAGTAAAAATGGTTATATGCAATTTCATAGGATTTCATATTCTGAAAAACTTTTCAGTACATTAAAACCTTCTAGAACTGATCGTTTTCACAGTATTCGTAAGAATCCTAAATTATTATATGGCAGCACCAAGAAAGGGTTGCCAGATTTAGTCAATTTTCTAAATTTTACTTACTATTGATATGAAAAATTTCAGCTCTCTACGTCGACGCAGTGCCCAAATATATAGTGAAAAACGAAATTTTTGTATGGCAACCCTACGAAGGAGTTGTCCGATTCGGCCCATTCTGGAAATTAAATTTACTTTTTTTTTTAAAGCCCGTGTGCAAAATTTCAGTCCTCTAAGTGAACGCGTTCTCGAGTTATCGTGCGGACGGACCGACATGCAAAAATCAAAATAACTTATTTTTATGCATGGGTGTCTAATCCATTTTGCTCTACCACCATTATATCTAGGTGTTACAAACGGAATATCAAGCTTAGTATACCCTTTCGATTTCATCTAGGGTATAAAAATATATTTATTATATTGCATTTTTCAATACCTACTACACCGCTACACTTATGACTTGTTAAATATAAATTGATCGTGATGGAATTTTATTTACCTTCCAAACAGTGGCTAAAACAAATATTTGTCACAACATACACAAATATTTGTTTTAGCCATTGTTAGGTATTGCTTGATTAACTTTAATCTGACGAATTAGTTTACTTATCTGTTTCGTATGTGACAATTGACAAAAAGGGAAATAACTTTTATATGAAAATCGAATAGCAGAAAATTACTCAGAACATTGATCTTTATAACATTTGAAATATGTCTTCAATATAAATCAGGTACACTTTGCTCTAAATATTTACCGTGGGTATTCAGGGTATTAAATTGCATAATTACCTCGCCCATCGTTAACGTACTTAAAGCAGATTCTGACGAAATATTTGTGAAACTTACGCAAGCAAAAGTCATAGACGGCTTTGGGTAAGGAAGAAATTGACGCTCTGGACACCATTCAAAAAAGGCACTGTACGTTCCACCCACGATTTATAGAAGACAAGGTATGATACATACGGTCGTGATATAATTTAAATTCGCAAACACGTAAATGGTCTAATTTGTATACTTATTGTGTTCGGTATACCGAGGGTCTCGCCAAAATAGTTATAATGAGTTTTCGATGTCTGTAAGTGTGACGTTTCTTTATCAACTATGGCTAAATAAACTGGAATAGGACAGAGAAGTGTTACTACCTTTAAAGACTGAAACAAATTACTCTAGTGCGCGGCACGTTAACGTTGCAAAAAATTAAAAAAACATGTGTTCCTTATTGTACATTATGCATTGACACCGGCGCGGCAGCGCGGCAAAAAATGTTGTCGCGTAGTTAAAATGACTATACATTTTTGTTGCATTGTCACGCCGCTGTCAATTGGTGTTGCACAATAAGGAACACTTGTTTTCTAATCTTTTTGATCCTCCATCCATCCTCTATACTTATATACTTATACTTTTCCTATGTTTTATTATACACTATAAAGATTTCCAATATATTTTGTACCTTTGCCAGCAATAAAGTTTATTTATTTATTTAAATTGAAAAGGCTGTAAAAATTAATAAATCTGAAAAAAATACGCTTACAGAAAAGTTATAAACATATATTCTCCCCCTTAAGGTCAACTTAAACTATAATGCAACACTGAAAACAAAGGAATGAAAAGTGATGCTAAAAATTATTTTTCTAATTCTACACACTGAAAACTTCATACACATTAGCTCCCAACGTTTTCACTTTATCTGATAATAAATATGACGTTATAAGAGATGTTGCCAAATTCTGTGGATGTGTATTGGTGTCAAAAGTTTTAGATGTGATTCCATTAATAATCGGAATAAGTTTTGCAACGGCTAGATGAATGTTGTTTATATTAATCACAGCATTCAATTGATCTTTGGAAGTGCTAGGTTTGTCCGAATTATTTTCTATTATACCATTTGTTTTAACTGTCTCCGCATAGTACTCTGATATACTGTCAACTGCAATGGAAAATCCTCGGCTTACATTATTTGAACAAATTACAGACACTTCATCAGATTCCAGCATATCTAAAGTTTCGGTAAACATCTTTTTTAACATTCCTTCATCACTAACTGTTGTGGGAAATATGTAATTGGAAATGTTGCTATTCGGATCCTTACCGTCACTGTTAACTGCCATTTGAATAGACCAAAAGATTTGTTCAACATCTGCTAAATTAAGCTTTTGTGTTAGCGGGTATGTTTTCAAAACTTCACAAACTTTCTTTCTAATCATATTTTCAAGTTCTGGGAGTCCTGTTGTTAGAAAATATTGCACTAAAGATAAATAAGCCAATCGAATCTCATCAGAAATCTTTGCTCCAACAACTAATGTGTCTTTATACAAATATCCACCAATAAGGTTTAATTGTACACGAAGTGTTACTACCAACATTGATGAAGCATAAATAAGCATTGATAATCTTGTAAAGCATACAATTTTTAGCTCATCCCATAATTCGACTTTGTTTTCCGGATTTTTTCGTAATTTTTCCAATATATCGTCTGTGTTAAGAAGTTTAAGAATTTCATTGCAAAGATTACTGCTTAAACCAATGATAACTTGATTACAAGTTCGTTCAGTAGATTCGAAGTGTTGCATTCGTCTGGTTCGCTCGACAAATTCCCTTGTTTGTCTTTCTTGGAATTCTCGTATCTTATATTGTGCATAGCGGACCGCTATTATGGTTCCTCCAATAACGACACCGCTAATGACAAACTTTCTCTTATGTCTAGAAATGAATCCTTTTAAGCTGGAAAACATCGCAGATGTGTTTATATCTGAAAATTTCAAAATAGAATCACATTAGTTGAAATATTATATATATAGCAATCGTGAGGATCTAAAAGTTTATACTATAAATTGTCATCCTAATAGTATGCTCTACTTTGTTTAGGACAAGGTACAAGAGAGGTCTGCTTAAGTTTCCAAAATCATGTAGAAGGCTTGGTGACGGCAGAATGCAATAATTAGATTAGCGACCTCTCAAGAAGTTGCTGGTCAAAAATTCTAAGTGTACTCGTAATGTGTAATGATTATACACCACGCCCAGTAATATTAATGCACCAACAATTTGTATGCATTTGAAGCAAATGGAGTCGTTAAGAGACGAAACTTTCTCGTGTCAACTATACTTACTAGTGTTTTTCCGTGGTGGACTAATTTCTAGTTACAGCCGGGAGTCGTAAACTAACACAAATTAATATGTGAGATGACAAAGCGACTATACCTAGGCTATGTACTAACTACCTCTTCTTTCGTTTTTCATTAATTAGATGAGCGGAAGGTTTTTGCTTATTCGAAAGTTTATTTTCTTATAGTTAAGAATTGCACATTCAGAAAACAAAACAATGTCTTCACTCAAGGTTTGCATTCTTGCGGGGAATTTATTTCTTGTCACACGTTTTTATTCACGTTTTTATTCAATCTCTTCTGGCGTATCAAGGCGATACATAAGATCAACATAATCTTATTTCATAAACAGAAGATCATCCTTAAGCATCGGTAATAAACTCATAATTTTTAAAATAATTTTTCCATCTATTCTTAGCTACGGTGCTCCGAGTTGGTATAATTGCGATGTAACTCATAAAATTAAATTGCAGATCGCACAAAATAAAGTGCTTAAAATTATATTGAATTTGCCATGGCACTGTTCCACCAGACAGATACACACTACCCCACGTGTCCAACTCATCCAAGAAAGATTAAGCACAATTGCTTTAAAAATTGTTGATAAATGTCAGCAAATACATACCCTCTTATTCGGCGATTACATCCTAGATAGATTAAGTAATTTAAGTTAGTTTATATAGGGCTTCCTTAATGAGGTTTTTTTGATAAAGTTTTCCTCGCCATGTTACTGTTATCGTCTTGTTATGTGAACTTACTTTATACCCAACTTAATATGTTCAAGTTACGTGTACGACAAGGAACTGTGCTGGCCGCTTTTTTTTCGTTGTATATCAATGTTATTACTAGAATCAAGCCCAAATGTCTTAACAAACAAAACAAGAACAAGGATACAATATATTTGATATGCTATGGTCTGGTCTTACCAGATTAGGTTACTCTGCTCTCAAGCAAATATGTCATGAACCTAGGATTAACTATGCACTCCATAGTTAGATGGCTCCCATATAAACCAGAAATGGGCAGTATCCCCTCACTTACCTCAATATGTTAGATATTGATATGCGGACGTAGCTACATTATGCTATCTATGCAAAGCTCTGATATAATCAAATTTCAATGCGCACTTAATGCTTATGTGAGATATATATTCAGTGTTGGAGTCACGTCCAGGCAAAGGTTAACTCCCAAGAAGTTGGCTTCATCCAAAATTTCATAAGTAACATGCTGTCAAGAATCAGCGAAAAGTTTTTATGGAGTCGCCTTTATGGGGCAATAATAGTACTACTAAGAGCACAAACTCAATTTGAATCGGTCAGAAACGATGCAGCAACTAACTAGTTCAAAAAATTTATAGTCACTCTCACGTATTACAAAATAGGATCGTAATGTGCAGAGTGTTGCTTTGATCTCTATGTGTAACATATTTGTACACCGCTACTTTTATTTTCTCTCTCAATTACTAAATAATTGATAACTTACCGACTTTTACCAGCTTTGCTACTATTGTAGTTTGGCTCTATGGGCAATTTTGATCGAATTAAATTGTACTTTTTAATCACCTAACTAAACTTCGCTTTAATTGATTTTTTTTTATACACTGATGTGAATTAAATAAATTGGTAGATTTAATTTTAATATTGGCACATAAGTCATCTACACTGAAATATTAACTTAAATAAGACGCGATTTACCCTCAATTAAATATTGTTATACTGTTTAAATTCTAGTTATATTCAACTCTGTATTTATCTTAATATTCCATGTCTTAACACTCTATTCGCTATTCCCAACGCTTATTTACGTGGCGCCCATGCCGGGGTTTGTAATAAATAAATTATGAATTTGAATTTATGTAACAATCAAAATACCCCTAGACACATAGTGTAGCTATTATTTTTGATTTTGTTTTTGAATTTATATGTTCCACTCACACTATGCGCAGCAGTTGGACAAATACGTAACCGTCCTGTGATTTTCAGGGTCAAACTTATTAAGCTAGGAGGGACAACGAAAATTTTAAAGAGACTTAAAGAAGAAGTATTCAATTTTTTCTGGTGATGAACA
The DNA here is from genome assembly GCA_963930735.1 of Dioctria linearis. Taxonomy (NCBI): domain Eukaryota; kingdom Metazoa; phylum Arthropoda; class Insecta; order Diptera; family Asilidae; genus Dioctria; species Dioctria linearis. The sequence goes on from OZ005743.1 coordinate 162,044,825, forward strand.
GAATAATACAGTAGGCTGATAACAGGTCGCGATATATCGATTTCTCGTCCTACCACGACAAGAGTAACCCTGAATTATAGAATTTATATTAATAGGCCACTTTATCATCTACTTCATATAGGTATGCGCAATCATCGCCTTACCGATCTACGTACCCACCGTTTATAGACGTGGCCTGGTCCAAGGTTTTTCAATAAAGCATTTTTGTATTGTAGGTACGATCTAGCTATCTACTGTAGTTAGACATGAACACTGACCGGATAAAGCAAGCAGGTTTATACGCCTTTTATTTTAAATTGGAAATTGCACTTTAAAAGTCCATTAAAGCTCTTATATAAAATAAACAATACATTGTAAATAAAATCGCTTGATAAAAGACTCCAGAACGTTCACCTTTAACCCCGGCAGAAACAAGCAAGTCATTGAAAAATTTCACATTTTCAATTATGCTATCTACTTATCGTCAGTAAATGCAAAGTAAATATATTTAAAAAATCGTTTAATTCTTTTAAATTATTGAAATGAAATCAAATTAAAGGAAACAATACTCACTTTCGTTTTTCAAAAATTGTCAAATGCAGGAACTGCGTATAGATATACTAATTACCCAGCTTCATGAAATATTATTTATGGAAGAGAAAATCGACTTTTCCAATGTAAAGAACCTTTTCATAATCAAAATTAGTTAATTATTTATGGGAAATTTACATGATAAAAAAAGTGACAATTCTCCTTGAATCGCAATGCACTGTCATTTATGACAGTTACATAAAATATTACATAGGCGTTGTTCGTTAAGTAGTCTAGCTAGAAAAATTCTGCAAGTATCATTGCATATTGGAGTTACATCAACGCCATGCGCACAATTAAAATTTCGTGTTAAAAAATCATAATTTATTAGTACATTGTTAATGTGATAAAATAGTATATAAATTATTTATAAAGATTAAAATAAAAAACTAGAAACTTTTCGGTACAATTTATAGGATCATTAATTCCATGGAACGAATAAAGAAAAACACAGGGTGTATTATTTTTATAATATGAATCTATAGATTAAACGAACGAGTCCAAAAACTAATCTTCTTAGTGCATCTTATCGCCATCTGGGAAAAGTGAGAGAAATAATTTTGTCAATAGAAATCGATTGACTTTTTCTTGCAAGTTGTGTGTCATCATCTTTGTGAAATTGCACTTAAATATCAGTGGAAATCATGGCAGATAACGAACAAAAAGCCATGCAATTAATGGCTGAGGCCGAGAAAAAATTGAATCATTCAAAAGGCTTTCTTGGATCGCTATTTGGGTAAGTTACTGTAAATTTCCTCCAGTGGAAAGTTTATCTATGACAAAGGTCCTTTCATCCAACCACCCATTAGGGGCTCTAATCGCGTTGAAGATGCGATTGAATGTTATCAGCGTGCTGGAAATATGTTTAAAATGGCAAAAAATTGGTGTAAAGCTGGCCAAGCGTTTTGTGAAGCTGCAAATTTACATGCTAAAGCTGGAAGTAGACATGATTCCGCAACCAACTATGTTGACGCATCGAATTGTTACAAAAAGGTAGTTGTGTACACAGCTGGAGTGAATTTGTGATAAAGATGAGTTGTTTTTCTTTATTTTATGTATACAGGCCGATATTGAAGAAGCCGTCTCCTGCCTACTAAAAGCCATTGATATATATACCGATATGGGAAGATTTACCATGGCAGCAAAACACCATCAAAGCATTGCTGAAATGTATGAGGCAGATCCTAATGGATTGGTAATTATTAATACAAAATAAAAAAATTGAGGTAGGCACATTTATAAACGATTTCAATTAAATATCTAGCAACGAGCAGTTCAACATTATGAACAAGCGGCTGATTACTTTAAAGGAGAGGAATCTATTAGTTCTGCAAATAAGTGTATGTTAAAAGTAGCACAATATGCTGCACAACTAGAGGATTATGACAAGGCTATTCAAATTTATGAACAGGTAAGGATTTATATATTTTGGTATCTTTACAAATCGAACTTTTTTTTTTAACCTTGTTAGGTTGCAACATCATCGCTTGAGAGCTCCCTCCTTAAGTATAGTGCAAAGGAATACTTTTTCAGGGCTGCTTTGTGTCATTTGGCTGTTGATTTGCTCAATTCACAACATGCAATTGAAAAATACTCTCAACAATATCCAGCTTTCCAAGATTCCAGGGAATACAAATTGGTTAAGGTTAGTTATTGTTTTATAAACAATCCATCAAGACATCAGCCGATTTGGTGAAAATTGATAATTAGTCCAATTATACATAATCTAGAGCTAGATATGTATTAAAGGTCTCCACACAATATCCCTATGGTATCAGAATTTTGAAAAATTTGCTACCTTTATTTGCAATTGACCTAATGTGGTATTGAAAGTACACATTTTTTTTATAATACGTCTATAAGCGCTGAATAAACAGATTTTAAATTAATAGTAAATCAAAATTGGCAAACATAGCAAGGAAAACAAATAAGCATATTGCTTACAATGTATTTCAGGATAATTCTAATCTGTCTTACTGCTACTATTACTACTAATACTACTATTATATCAACAGAGTCTGTATGTACCAAAAAATGTATTTCGACAACTTGCAGACCTATAAAAGCGCTTGTCATCGTCAAACCACAGATAACATGTTCCTGTACAAAGATCTTCGTAATAATAAAATAAAAAAAAAGAGCTTCTTACTTTTTCTCTTCTAGGTTAGGTTAGCTAAGAAGGGGGCCGCTAGACAACCAGCCAGCCTCACTTAGACCTCCAACGGGCCCATTGTGCCCGTAGACCTCATGGGATAACCCTTCAAGCCGCGGATTTATCCTGCTTTCCTTGGGAAACTCAGGATATATCCAAGACCTTTAACCTAGATCCATCCTGCCTCACTCAGAAAATTCAGGATGCCTTTGAACTTTATACTTTGAAGCTCCCCCAGACTTGAAAAGAAGTAGATACCTAGTAGCCTACCTCTTTTATTCATCAGAGCGGGGCATTCGCAATGCATATGTCTGACGGATTCAATTTCGTCCGAGTCCCTACAACTCCTGCAGAAATCGTTTGCCGATATTCCCAGTCTTCTAGCATGGTCCCCTATGCCCCAGTAACCCGTCATGACCCCTACTAGATTCCTGGTATTTGCTCTGCTGCTATTAAGCAGTTCCCTTGTCCTTTTCCTGTCATATGCAGGCCACAATTGCCTCGTAATACGACAGGTATCCCTGCTGGTCCATCGGAGGCCTGCCTTTAGATAGACGTGATGATTTCCTCTTTTAAAGCTCCGATTGGGATCCTCACGTAAGTTACAGCTGCGAAGCTATCCAATTCGGAGCCCTTTTTGGCCAACTCATCAGCCATCTCGTTGCCTGAGATATCCTTATGGCTAGGTACCCAGCTTAGGGTCACCTTGTGCCTTACAGTCAATTCCTCAAGCCTTGTTTTGCATAACTGCACGAATTTTGATTTTACCAGCCCAGCATCCAGCGCCCTGATGGCTGCCTGGCTATCAGTATATATGCAGATGTGCCATGCGGGCTCTCTGCACATGGATACCAATGTTGCCGCCTGATAAATCGCTGTGAGCTCTGGCTGAAAAACACTGCATTCGTCAGGCAGTCTATAAGACTCGTGCCACTGGAGATCTCTAGAGTACACTCCAGCCCCTGTGCCCGCATTCGTCTTGGAGCCATCCGTAAATATAGTGTTTTCTTACATAGTTCTTCGTTAAAGTTCTTATGCACTAATTGCGTCGGCCTGACAATTGTCCAAAATTAGCTAATAGAAAAGCATACATTTAATTTACTATAGAACTTTCCTCTTAAATTTCTTTGCCGAGAACGGTTCAAAACAAATGCATTGATTTGGATGTCTGACCTGTGGCCGGATTCAGCAACTGTGACTTTATGCATGTACACAAAATTTTCTGTACACCGTCGATTACTCAAAAGCGGAAATCTGTTTTTTCTGTCGAAATTGTGTACACGGTAACCGATATTTTCTGGCGGGGGGTTTTTGTTTTTCATACAACTACAGAAATTAAAAACATGTTTAGCCTTCGGTACGCCTGATGTAATCAAAAATTAAAGTTGTTATTTACAATTGTTTGAAATCTCGTCTTCATTCTAAACCTAAACAATTTAACGAATCGTTCTTCTTTTAAAAAGATTTTGTGAATCCCTTAACTTCCTTCTTATTAAAATCAAATGCTGTCTAGAATGTTTAACATTTTTCAAATATAACAAATTTTTGAACTTATCTTTACCTTCCTCTAAGCCGTAGTCGCCTTAATACTAGTGAATTCTTGTAAAAATTTATTTATTTCAACTAAACTCAACACTTTCAAAATGACTATTTTAAAACGCCATTCAGCACTTAAGTGTACACAACTACTTACTTGAAATTCAAAAGTGTACGCTTGCTCTCACGGCGAGTTTTTCAAATCGTGTACAGTGACAAATTTTTCAGATTTGCGGAATCCAGACCGTGAGTCACTAAATATTGGGAACATTTTTAATTCTCCCGTTATTTCGGAAAGTAGAATTTATATATATCACTATGATTAAATCTTTTCACAAATTCTAAACTGACCTAAAAGCTGTCAAATATACATTAAGTGCGGACACTATCTGTCCTACCGCAGTTCAATGTTGTCTGATGAGGATGGGAGTGTTTTCAAATTATAATCGGTATTATGTATATATCAGCGAGAACAGCTAAAGATAAAATAAAATGCAATTTTGCTATGATAATGTTAAGAGTAGCAACGACTAGGTCTTTAGGACCATGAGAACACCGCGACCAGAGTTGATCTATTGTGCCGTCCCCTAAGGTGGTTAGGCAAAATCGAGCTCGATTATTGCTCTTGGGGCTAGATTGCAAACCGTATTTGGAGAGATAGGTGTTCCTCCAGAGATTTGTAGCGTTAGACCTGTAGACGATGGACACTCACATATAACATGCATCGAGGTTTCATCTTCATCTTCGCACAGTCGACACAGTTCACTGTCGGATTTGCCTATTTTCTTCGAGAAGGAGACAGAAGGGGCCATGACCAGTGACTGCATTAACAAATAGTCTGAATGAATGTCTGCTAAGTCCAATAAGTTGGCGCGTCTGAAGAAGAGAGGGTTTGAAGATTTTCTTTGCCTGCTACATATCGGGCGCGCTACGCCAAAGGAAATCCAGTTGCCTGTTCCTCACTTAAGCAGTTATCCCCAAAAGTGGCTTTTTGGTAGGCCAAGTGTCGGGTAGGGACCAGTATACGGACAGTCAGCTCCGGGTTTAGCCAGTTCGTCAGCTTTTTGATAACCGTTCATTCCTTTATAGCCAGTAACAAAAACCAAGGTTACTGGTTGTCCCTAGATAGTAGCTGGAGTTTCGAGTATCTGCTCCAGACTAGTTACGACTCAAAGACTTGAGAGGACAGAGCTAGAAGCGCAGCTTGGCTGTCTGAACAGATGTTGATGTAGGAGTTCTTGCAGCCCTTTTTAGGCTTTCCTTAGCCCCAACCTCTACAGCATAGACTTCCGCCTGAAAATATAAGATGAGGAACCAAGCGGAATGGATAGTTCCATTTCTGGACCAACCACCCTGTGCCTGTTTTACCATCCGGGATCCGCCGTGGGAACTGGAGCCCTCTGTCTAGTATCTTTCATTAATGGTTACTTGGTAACCTCTTTTGGTCATTTTTGCTGCCTCCCTCTGAATAAAGAGCTAGAGTGGATGTAAGCCAAGAATGGCTTCAAGTGCTCGTTGAGGACCCGATGTGAAGGCGCCTGTGGCGCCTAAACATGATATCCTTTGCACCTTATCAAGGGTGTTCTTGGTGATTGCCTGCAACGTTTCAGGCCATAGGTCTTACTATGCCTTGGAAAATTCATAAGGTCATTTTGGGGTTTAGACTCCACTTTTTCCTAAAAGCCTGTGGCATGAGCTGGATGCCCATATGGCTTTGTTTGTTACCATTTCAAGGTAGGGATTCCAGGTAAGCTTGCAGGATTACTCCTAAATATTTTGTTTCTTTGGAATATTCTATTGCAATTCCATTACTTACACCTAGGTTTATTGATGTCCCATTCTCTGGCACCATCTTGTAACGATATTAATGGCAGTTTTCATAAGTTTGGGTACTTGCCTTTGACACCAATTGCAATGTCATCAGTTTATCCTTGAGACTAAAAGTCGGCCTCTGGAGTAAATTTAATAGCTCATCCACAACTAAGAGGAGCCATAGTGTGATGCTTAAACCCCGTTTTGTGGGCAGCCTTTAGTTTCCATGACAGTTGTGTATTCGCAGTTTATGGTAGCTATTATGCAGCGTTTTTCAAGCATATTGCCAATCCATCTGAGGATGCAAGTCTTTATACCTCTATCTTCGGATAACCACTTGATCGAGTCAAAGAGACTGTTGTCGAATGCGCCTTGTATGTCCATGAAGGAACATATAAGGACCTCTTTGTTAGGTTTTCTCGATAGTCTCTACCATACTTCTGAGAGTGGACAGCTTTTGAGGGACGTCGTCCGTCTCTAGAGTTTTCAGGAGAAATGATCGCCTTGTTTTTTCTATATAAATTATAATAAATTGGAACTTTGATGCTTGTACATGAATCAAAATTTTCCGTGTTAACAAAGTTATGTGGGTATTTCTGTTCAAATAATTTAGACACAAATAAGAATGAGCAACGTCAGAATTGCTACAGAACAAAAGCATAAGTAGAATAATAGGACTATACGTAATAAATTGCACCAAAGACGACTTATAAAAAATAATTAACTAAAAAATTTACATTGATCACTTTAAGCGATCGAACTGCTTAATAATTTAACCAAATAATATACATGTGCACACCTCATGATTATATTATAGACTATTTGCTCCAACTGTAAAACCCACTATAACTAGAAGGTAATCAGAAATCTGAATAAATATAAATTTACATGTATTTTCTTTACACCGATTTATGTGCATTCTAAAAACTTTCGTGCTTTATTCTTTCCAAAATCTCTATGAAAAATAATTTTTCATTTACCGCAGTCTCTATAATCCCTACAATGAAATGAAAATATCTAAAACCCCAGATCCACATCCAATTCTGAATGATGAAAAAATGTACATAAGGCCCATAACTGAGATAATTTTGTTTCAGAGAGTAACGTTAAGGCAAGAGTAGGAGCGACTAGGTCACTAGGAACCTGCGAATACTTAGACCAAGGTTGACTTATTGTATCTTCTCCTAAAGTAGGCTATGATGTGTTTAATCTCTCTTTTCGCACAGTCGACACAGGTCGCGGTTGGATTTGCATATCTTCTTCAGAAAATAACTTCGGGATATATGAAAAAAAAAACTCATAATAATTCTTGAAAAAAATGCTTGGCAACATGTTAATGGCTTGGGCTAGAATTTTCTGACAATAAAGTTAAGGTAGAGATTCTATCAGAGCCACCTGATTTATTCAAATAAGTGTGCCAATGTGAAGTGGCTTATGTAAGTTTGCGCAATGTTAGTTTCGCTGAATTCAATGACTGACGACATATTCTCAGTTTGAATTGGTTAAATTTAGAGTCGGCCATATATCAGTTCCAAAAATGTCTATCATCGGTACACGCATACCGCAATCCAAGAGGCTACTTGTAATAAAAACATTTTTCTTTAAAATGCACCAAGTGTTAGTTACCTGATGATATCAGTCGAGGGCCACAGTCAAATGTTTCGCAGCAGAATATATTTCCCTGATCATTTTGGTGTAAGTCAATTTTGCCAAAAATGCACTTATAGTGTTATGCTTCTGAGGTAGCGCAATGGCTCTCCCTCATTTGGGTTTTTTTTCCTAACAAAGCCGTGCAATTGCATTACCATTCATTCTAAAGTCCTGCCTTTGATAACATTATAAAAAAATCTGTGTTGGTGTTTGCAATGTATTTGTTGGAAATGATTTGATTTTTATAAGCACAATTTTAGTAATATTAAACTTTAGTAAATCCTCTTAAGAAATTCAACACAATATTATCTCACCCTCATCGCATCTACTACAAATCATTTGATAATTTAAAAACAAACAAAAAAACAAATATTCTGTTATTTCTAGACCTTATGCGAACACTTAGAAGAACAAAATATTGAAGGATTCACAGAAACAGTCAAAGATTATGACAGCATCTCCAGATTGGATCAGTGGTATACAACAATTTTACTTAGAATTAAGAAAGCTGCTGATGATAATCCTGATCTACGATAAATAAACTTTCTCTCAGTTCTTCAACAAAAGAAAGTAAAATTTCGATATGAAATTTCCATCGAAATAAGTTAATAAAAAAAAAATTTAAATCGTATATCCAATTATTAATAATAATTTTCACCAGTTTTTTGTTTGTTTTGTTCTACTTTTTTTTCTTTTTTTTTAATAAAAATTATCTAATACGGTAATTTACGACTCTATTTGAATACAATAATAAATATACTTTTCATAACAATAGATTATATCGTAGCAATTAAAGGAAGCATATTAAGAGAAGATCGAAACATCAGAAAGCTGCTATTGTTTCATTCCCAAATTTTATTTGTTGATGTTTTTGTTTGAATAAAATTTTATTAGAAAAATATTTTTAACATTTCATTTCGCTTATTTATTTGTTGTGTTTACTATATATATATTTATCACATTATGTATATGCACACATACAAACACAATGAAAGCAAAAAAATGTGTATGAAAATTTGAACATTTTACTACGTAACCGAATGAATTGCAATTATTGTCAGAAACCAAGGGATTGAGTCGACATGGGTGATTAAAATGCAGAAAAAAATGTGTACATTTAATATTGTTCATATATTATTTTTTTAAAATTGTATGAAATGCTGTAGTTTATTTTTGTGAAGTTTAAATATTAAGAAAACAGTGGAAAATATTTTTCTGTTGTGCTCTTCTACTTACTTATGTAATATTTTAAAGCTTTTTCTTATTAAATTTGTGTCAAGATTATTACAAATTTATATTTATACATTATATAAGAGATACGGTTAGAATTTTCTACTAAAGTAGTGAAAAGAAAATATGTAATGGAGATAAAAAAACAAAAATATAGCGCGTAATCAACTTTTAGTACTATTTTACCCGTCTGCATTAATTAGGTAGAACTTATTACCTCAGTGTTCAGTTAAATTGTTTCTCGTTGTATTATTTACCTGGTGTGGTCATATCTCTTTAAAGATATAGTATATGTGAAGAAAAAGATTTTTTCAAAGTACATTCAAATTCAATTTTTAATGCACAGTTTAATAATTTGTTTTGTTTTAAGACTTGAGCAAAACTTCCATAGCCTACATAAACATTTAATATTTCCTTCGGCATTAGTAAGATGCAAGATGAGAGTCTAAGTGGGCTGTAGCTTCAAAGAAACTACGAATTTAACAGGGTAGTTAGGTTGTCGAGTTAGCCAGATATTCGCTATGATATTTTCTATGATATTTAACAGCTTACAAATCAATAAACCATTATGGTTTGAAGCCATTTATAAGGTCTATCTGTGACAATAGTAATAAGTCTGATTACGTAATAAAATTTAGGGCGCTTATGGAAACAGTGCAACAAGTCTCCTTCTGTGTGAGCTTTTACTTGGTCGGTCAAAATATTTTCGATGTTGTCTTATTGTTGCAAACTAATGATCCCTCAAGGAATTCTTATCTTAAAGAAAAGAAAAATGTATATCGAGGCACTGAAGTAT